>JAAKBH010000799.1:0-105910 GCA_019776075.1 Amaranthus palmeri
TATAACATCAACCAAATCAAATTATTAAAGTTTCAAACTAAAGTTTAAATGTACAATTCAAATGTATTACAATTCAACAACAATTCAACAATGAATAACAATTCAAATAAACTCATATTTATAAATAATAAACAAAAATCAACAACAATTCAACTTTTAAATAATAAACAAAAATCATACATTTTAAATAAACTCAACAACAATGTCCAATAATACATTTCAACAATTCAACAATGACGAACAATTCAAATGTACAATTTAACAATTCAACAATGAAAATTTTAAATAATAAAAGAAATTACCTTGTGTATCTAGATGAATAATAAGAATGTGACCTACAATTAAACAAGAAAACAAAATTAAGCATACGACATTTTCAACAAGATTCTTATTATAACAAGTACTAATATTAATACAATTCTATTAGTAACTTCATAGACTAAATTTCCTTCAAACCTTTTAATCTTTTGAAGACTACTAGTCTGAAAGAAATAACCAAATAACTAGCCCAAACATAACATTTACCGGTCCTTTCTAGTTCCTCACATAACAAGCTTGATTTTCCAATCATAGAAGAATTTATTGTGTTATCAAATTCATTAAGAATTAGTAATTTAACTAACTAACAATACCAAACAATGAAACATAAACCAAAAAAATGAAACATAAGAGCAAGAAGAAATTGATTAACAAACTAACAATAAATGGCAAGGAGAATTAGTAATTTAACAAACTAACAATACCAAACAATGAAACATAAGAGCAAGAAGAAATTGATTAATTTAAACAAAAGAAAACAAAAAAAATTATAAAACCAAATAAACCAAAATTATACCTTGAAGATGAACAAGAACCAATGAAGCCCTAATTTCGTGTGGGTTAGAGCTTGAAGAAGCAATTATTTTCGAACTAATGAAGAACAAAAAGAACCAATTATTTTCGAACAAATAAACCACAATTATTTTCGTGGGTTTTCGTTTGAAGAAGCAAAGAACAAGAAATTGTTTTCGAACTAATGAAGAACAAGAAGAGAAAACAAGAACAAGAAGAAGAATTTTCGTGGGTTTGGAACTTTCGAAGACAGCAGCAAGAATTTTCGAAGAGAAAGCAAGAATTTTCGAAGAGAAAGCAGCAATTTTCGAAGACTACAGCAGCAAGAATTTTGAGAAGAAGGCAAGGAGTCAGTAACAAAGTGAACGTTAGATTAAAAAACGCGGTTTTAATTTTATTTTTTTTAGAGGGGTTAAGGGCTGCGGTTTCCACGTCTGTCCGCAGCCCCTTCGCTTTGATTTTTTTTGTATTTTTTTTGATTAATTAAGGGCTGCGGTTTTCTTGTCTGTCCGCAGCCCCTTTGCTTTGATTTTTTTTTTCTGTAATAAATTGGGATTAATTAAGGGCTGCGGACATCCATAAAACCGCAGCCCCTTTAGTATTTTTTTTTTGATTAATTTTTTAAGGGGTTAAGGGCTGCGGTCAAAGCCTAAAACCGCAGCCCCTTAGTACTTTTCTTTTTTCCAACTTTTTTTATTCTTCATATGGGCTGCGTTTTACTAACAACCGCAGCCAATAAGCAGCAGCCAATAACTTTTTTTCCACTAGTGTTACATAGCCTCTTTGTCCTCCCTCAACATCCCTCCAATCTTGGAAATAAAGTCCGCTCCAACTCAAAAACAACCAATCTTACATAGCATGGTTATTAAGATGGATTTGTTAAGCCTTTAATTTTTCATTATATGAAAATATGTGAATTTAATTAATATTCTTTATTCTGTAGGAACCTAAAATATGTCGTCTAGCCATGGAGGATGATGATGGAAATCTTTTCGTAGTTGCTGATGGAACGGTACACCCTTGTGATGATGGAGTTGTGCGTTCATCTAAGTTGTTGCCCGATCATTACAATGTGAGTATTGACAATCCTTATGAGAAGCATAAGTTGGTAACTTTGCCAGTCCCGTCGCCTGATGGAGAAACAGTGCTTGTTAAATTAAAAGGCTATTTTGTGCAGTGGCCTATTTCTATGGTTGTGTTTGATGAAATGGTTAGTTTTGAGTATCGTTATGTTTATTTTTTTTTAATATCAGCAATGGAATAATTATTTTATTTTATCTTATATATTTCACAAATTTGTAATAAGGACAATGCATTGAAAACCTTATCGCAAAGCAAAGAACAAGTCGGTAGTTGTGATCCTTATAGATCACAGGAGTCGGGTGCAGGCTTGGATAATCAATTAGCATTATTTGATGTTGGGGATCTTGATATGGATACATCAGAAATTGCCTTGTTGAAAATGATCATGCTTGAAGAAAATCCAAACACAATTACTGTTCCAATAAAGGCACCCTTAATTTATTATTAGGAAAACAAAGATGTATGGTTTACATCCAACGACATTTCCGAAATGATGAATGGAGCATGGCTAAATGTGTTGATATTTCATGTCAACATCTTGTTAACATCTAAACTTCATCTCTACGTGAATTACATGCCTTACAATAATATTTTTTTCCTTTAATCTTATAACTCTTTTAACGTATATATTAAATTGTAGATACCTTATTGAAGATTTACGGGATAAAGGTCAAGGAGAACGCATAACCTTTTTGTGTCCCCAAAGAATTTTTAGAGATGAATGCCAGAGAGTTTTTTTTTGGGCAATAGCATATTTGAAACACGCTTATACTAGCGAACTACAAAAGAAAGAGTCGCACTGTAATTTTATTTTGGCCCCTTACAGAGAAGACATTTATAAGTTTTAATTTGTATGTGCATGCTTTGTACTTCATACTTATATTTAATTTATTGTGTTTCATTTAGATGTCATTGGATTCTACTTGTCGTTGATCTACGGACCGACGTAGTCTTCGAGTTTGACTCTTTGGCTCAACAATCGACTCGTCCTACATTATTATTGTGTGAAAATGCTCTAAAATAGTAAGTCCTTGAATATATTTTGAAAGAGTGAATCATATATTGAATGTTTTTCCTTGACAAACTTTTGTGGTTTCATTTTAGTGCTTACAAATCTTATAGGGCAAGGCTCAAAGGCCAAAGTAACAACACGACATTGCTTTTTAAGCAAATAAAGGTATATATGGGTTATTCTTGAATTTTCTAAATATTTAAGTTGTATAGCATTTAATTAAGCTCATTTTTCTAATTTTATCTGTGTGCCCAACAACCCGGCGGGAGAAAGTGTGGCTACTACGTCATGAGGTTTATGTATGAGATAGTTAAACAATATAGTCAATGTATGGGTGATTAGCAACAAGTGAGTTTATTTCTCGATTTTTATTATGCTTTCTAGCTATGTTGTTTAATTTGATGATGTTTTGGGATGGTTATTTAGTTAAATAATTTAGATTGGAGAAAAAGTGGTTATTATTAAGAATATATAAAGTAAATACAAATTACAATCGGGAATTTGTATTACCCCTTTGTAAATGACAAAAAGAAATTACAATAACAATGCTAAAATAAACTTGAATATTTGTTTGTAACGACGACCGTCACCCGGAAACTTGATACTTGTTGTAGGCGTGTAATCACTTTCCTTTTGTGATATTTCCCCCACAAAGGTACTTGGGTTGATGAAGTGGAAATTCACAACGAGATACAAACAACACAATATACCCTTAGTACTTAGAGTATACCACTTAACTTTGTGTTTAGAATTATAAGAAAAGGAAGACTTGACAAGAGTTAATTACTCTCTTGACAAAGCACATACAAATGAGAGTAATAAGAAGAATAATTCATAAAATTGAGTGTATCGAACTCATTACCAAAGACCCCTATTTATACTACTTGAGTATACTCTAAGGGTCATGGCTCACAACCACTTAAATGACCAATTGATGATCATGGAAATCAACGTCATTAAAATAGGACATTCATGAGCATTATACAACATTATACTCTTTATAACTCCAAAAATCAAGAGTATAATTGAAGGAATCCAAACCATTAACTTCAAGAAAACGGGAAAAATGACCAACGGTCATATCAGAACAAAAAGCTGACTTGGCTTTTGCTCCAAAGCTCAGGTAAGTCGAGTCGGCTTTTCCTGCTGGACAAATGCTATGTTCCAGTAAAACATTGACAGCCGAGTTGGCTTTTGCTGCTGACTCGTTTATGCTTTTGTCCTTGCTTTGTACCCTTTTGGACCTTGTAATATAATACATATTGTCCCACTACTTTAGTACTTAGTGATTATTAACTTAGGATTATTAGACACTAAATGTTCAACAATCCTCCCCCATTTTGGGTATAATAAGTCTCTCATTTACCAAAACTTATAATACAGTGCATCAATGCTAATATCTCTTCAGATTGAATTAACGCCTAGTACAACACACTTCACAAGTGATCGAGCCAGAATTGATTTTTATATGGAATTGAATCAAATGACCCTTCCAACCACTTGAAGATGAAGTACACATAAAACAAATAACACAAAGTTATTAACCTGACACATTATAAGGCCGTGTCCATATCTAATTCATAAGTTTATCATAGTCATTATGCCAATCTTGACTACTTGAAGCGGCCACACTTCAAACTTATATAGGTAGGTTCTCAATACGTATAAAACATATCCTCGTGACCTGGATATAACACCAAGAGCTCTTCAACCATTGATCTTGAGAACTTTCAAAGACGACTACCTTGTTCATCACGGTACAAAGCAACGATGGGTCATTAAACTTGTTGCTTTACAAAAACCAAGAGGACTTTACCACATTGAATTTAGACATGATGTTACTCACGCGTGAGTTGGGTCTTCCCAAATGATTTTATTGACATAAACCGATTTCAATTGAAGCTTGTTCAATCGAATCTCTATTCATGGCTTTCGTAAACAAATCTGCCACATTGAACTTAGTGTTCACATAGTCAAAAGTTATGACCCCGTTAATAATAAGTCGTTGCACTAGGCTATGCCTTAGGGCAATATGACGAGACTTACCATTATACACTTGACTATAAGCTCTACCCAAAGCCGTCATGCAATCCGCATGAATTACCACCGGTGAGATTGGCTTGGGTAACAAGGGTATCTCAAACATGAGATTCCTTAACAACTCGGCTTCACTAGCTGTCGAACCAAGAGCTATAAACTCAACTGACATAGTAGAATCAGCTATGCATGTTTGTTTCTTAGAGGACCAAGAAACGACATCTCCCCCATAAACAAACACCCATCCACTAGTAGAAGAGTTATCCTCTTCATTAGTGATCCAACTAGCATCGGAACAACCTTCTAAAATAGGAGGTTCACCGCTATACACAATACCATAATCCTTGGTACGCAACAAGTATCTTAATACTCTTCTTATCGCCATGCAATGATGGGGACCCGGGTTGCTAGTAAATCTACTAAGTTTACCAACCGCAAAAGTTATGTCTGGCCTTGTACTGGTCATAGCATACATTAAAGATCCTATGACCTTTGAATACTCCAATTGAGAAATTGGTTGACCGGTATGTTTAGCAAATTTCATACCAAGTTCCATGGGAGTAGAAACTAGTGCTTTATCAGGCATATTAAACCGCTTATGTATCTTCTCAACGTAGTGAGCTTGGCTTAACTTAATACGATTACCTTGTCTCATATCTTAATACCTAAGATCACATCGGCCTTCCCCATATCCTTCATCTGGAAGGATCTAGACAAAAAATCTTTTGTCTCTTGAAATTGTACTATACTTGTACGGTTGTACCAAAGATGAGCATGTCATCGACATATAGACAAATGATAACGCCATTATCATGGCTATCAAACTTTCTATAAATGCACTTATCGGCTTGATTCAACTTGAATCCAAAAGACAAAATTATTTCATCAAATTTTTGATGCCACTGCTTAGTGCTTGTTTATCCATACAAGGATATAACAAGTTTACACACCTTTTGCTCATGTCCTTTCAAAACATACCCTTTGGGTTGTTTCATATAAACCTCATCATCTAACTCCCCATACAGAAATGCGGTTTTAACATCCATTTGATGTATTTCTAGATGATAGACCGTAGCTAACGCTACCAATAACCGAATAGTGGTTATTCTTGCAACCGGTGCATATGTATCGAAATGATCGATACCATGCTTTTGTCTAAAGCCTTGTGCCACTAAACGAGCCTTAAATTTATCAATAGTACCATCAATCTTCATTTTCTTTCGAAAAATCCACTTGCAACCTATTAGTTTACAAGTAGGAGGAAGATCCACTAACACCCAAGTGTTATTACCCATGATGGATTGCATCTCAACATCAATAGCCTCTTTCCAAAAGGCGCTATCATATGATGCCATAGCATCGCTATAAGTCAATGGGTCACCTTCCACATTATACAACTATGGAACACTAGAAGATACTTCACTTCTATCACCTTCAACCAAGTATACTTGGAAGTCTGGTCCAAAGCTTTTAGCTTTCCGTTGTCTCTTACTCCTTTTGGGAATAGGATCAATTAAATCTTGTTCATCTAGTTGTTGATTCTCATCAACATATTCATTGGTACAAACTTGTAGATTTCTTTGTCTACTCAATAATGAAAATCTATTTTCATCAAAAATTGCATCTATTGACTCTATGATCGAATGAATCGATATATAGTCATTTTGTTCTATAACATAGAACCTATAAGTTTTGCTATGAATAGCATAACCTATAAAAATGCATTAAATCCCTCGTTCACCGAGTTTCTTTCTTTTGTTACCGAGCAATCTTACAATGGCCCTACAACCCCAAACCTTAAGATAGCTTAAGTTTGGTTTCATTTTGTACCAAAGTTCATAAGGAGTCTCCTTATTCGTTCTCATTGGAACTCGGTTAAGAATGTGACAAGCTGTCAACATTGCTTCACCCCAAAATCCATCACTCAATCCTGAGTAGGATAACATGGAATTAACCATCTTTTGTAGAGTACGGTTTTTCCTCTCCGCCACACCATTTGATTGTGGTGCATATCCAGCGGTTGTTTCATGCATAATACCCATTGAGTTAAAATAGTTTGGATCATAATATTCTCCTCTTTATCGGTTCTTAACCTTTTAAGTTTACTTCCAATTTGTAATTCTACTTCATTTTTGTAAATCTTAAAATGTTCAAGAGCCTCATCTTTTGTATGTAATAGATATACATAACAAAACTTTGAGAAATCATCAATAAAAGTTATGACATACTTTTTATTTCACAATGATGGTGTACTATGAAAATCACAAAGATAACTATGAATTAACTCCAAAATTTCGAATTTTCGTTCAACACTTTTAAAAGGTGTTCTAGTGATCTTATTTAACATGCATGTTTTGCAATTTTTAGACATTTTAATACACATAGGAATTAAATCATGCTTAGCCATAAAAGAAACTTTATCAAAGTTAACATGTCCTAATCTAACATGCCACAAATAATACAAATTTTATCATTCATATTTGAAATATTACAAATCAAGTTCTTATTTAAATCTAAAGACAATTTAAATAAACTATTACAAAGAATAGGAAGTACTACAAACAAGTTATTTGTAGAGATAATACACATATCGGCTTCAAATACTAATTGGTAGCCCAATCGATTCAAAATAGGACCCGAGACAAGATTTCTACTAATTTCAGGTGCATAATACACATCCTTTAAAACTAAGAGATTCCCCGAAATAAAACAATAGCTCAATTTGTCCTTTGCCTTGGACCATGATAGGTGCATTGTTTCCCATGAAGAGATTCTCCCCATCAACTACCTTGTGAAAGGATTTGAACCATTTTGTAGAATTGCAAACATGCCTTGATGCCCCCAAATCGATCCACCAAGACAAAGAATCATCCTGCATAGCACTAAAATTAGTATTCATTGAAGAAAGATTCATATTAGAATTTTCATTCAAAATTGCAAGATTACCTTGAGTGCATGGTCCTTTGCTTGTAGAAGCTTGAACATTCCCCTTTGCCTTCTTTTGCGTGTTCTTGAGAATAAAGCAATGTTTCCTTCGGTGCCCGGGCTTACCACATTCCCAACATACCTTTTCGGTATTAGAAACAATGGCCTTCCCCTTTGAAGAATCATTTCTCTTCCTCTTATCTCCGGAACGGGATGATTTCCCTTCCACAACCATGTTAATGGTTCCAATATTAGGATTCTCATTCTTCTGATTCTCATGAACCCGTATGCTAAACTCAACAACAATATGTTGCCCAAGATCGGAGAATGTAATCTCCTCTCTTTTATGCTTTAAAGCATGTCTAACATCTCTCCATGAGGGAGGCAACTTGTCTATAATGCTTGAAACAAGAAAAACTTCATCCATTTCAATTTTATGTAATTTAAGATTGGCATGTATTCTTTTTAACTCATGAAATTGATCAATAATAGGGCGATCTTTTACCATCTTATAAGAATTAAAATGACTTGCAAGAAACTTTTTGGAGCTAACATCTTCCGCCATGTATTTGTTCTCCAAAGCATCCCATAACTCCTTAGCAGACTCATGGTATTGGTAGATATCAAATAATGAGTCTTGCATTCCATTTAGAATATGGCCCCGGCAAATGAAATCATCATTATCCCACTTACTCCGCTTGCTATTTTGCTCAAGGATTTCATTTTCCGGCTCCTCCGGCTTAAGGGCCTCCGACTTAGGTGAACTTATCACATAGCCACATTCAAAGTAGTAAGAAGGAACATCATCTTCTTTTGCCAACGTCGAAAATCGACACCGACAAACTTTTCCAACTTAGCAAAGTTAGAAGTAAAATCTTTCATGGATGCCTTCGAAGAAAATTATCACAAAACACTATTAAGAATATATAATGTAAATACAAATTATAATCGAAAATTTGTATTACACCTTTGTTGATGACAAAAAGAAATTACAATAACAAATAAACTTAAAGATTTGTTTGTAACGACGACCATTACCCAGAAACTTGATACTTGTTGTAGGCGTGTAATTACTTTCCTTTTGTGATATTTCCTCCACAAAGGTACTTGGGTTGATGAAGTGGAATTTCACAACGAGATACAAACAACACAATATACCCTTAGTACTTAGAGTATACCACTTAACAACTTTGTGTTTAGAATTATAATAAAAGGAAGAATTGACAAGAGTTAATTACTCTCTTGACAAAGCACATACAAATGAGAGTAATAAGAAGAATAATTCAGAAAATTGAGTGTATCGAACTCATTACCAAAGACCCCTATTTATACTACTTGAGTATACTCTAAGGGTCATGGCTCACAACCACTTAAATGACCAAATTAATGATCATGAAAATCAACGTCATTAAAATAGGACATTCATGAGCATTATACAGCATTATACTCTTTGTAACTCCAAAAATCAAGAGTATAATTGAAGGAATTCAAAGTATTAACTTCAAGAAAACGGGAAAAATGACCAACGGTCATATCAGAACAACAAGCCGACTTGGCTTTTGCTCCAAAGCTCAGGAAAGCCGAGTCGGCTTTTCCTGCTGGACAAATGCTATGTTCCAGTACCTAAAGCCGACTCGGCTTTAGGCTTAAAATATTGACAACCGAGTCAGCTTTTGTCCTTCCTTTGAACCCTTTTGGACCTTGTAATTTAATACATATTGTCTCCCACTACTTTAGTAGTACTTAGTGATTATTAACTTAGGATTATTAGACACTAAATGTTCAACAATGAACACCACTTTCATTGTACTTTGGGAAATTATGTGGTTGGTACGGGAAAGAATGAAGGTGGTTATGAACACCACTTTTATTGTATTGAGTTTATTTGCAAGTACATGAGTTTAAAAAGTTTTGGATTATTCATTTTACAAACGGAACTCTGCCAAAATTTTTGCAGAATTTTTGTATTTGGTGAACTTTTTAATGTGTTTTTTTTTTTGTTATTCACTTTCAAGTTTACAATATAATATAGGTTATTGTATGGATTGCGTTCATAAATAATGTATTATTTTAATTTGTTTTGTTTATTATTTGTTTTGAAGGAGTATATTGCAAGATGAGGTTCGTGAGCAATGGGAAAAGTACTTTAGATTGAACTTTTTGTTAAACTAAATGTAATTTTAATTTGTACATATAATATATAGTAGTGTACATGCTTTTCGATCATATATATATATATAGGTGTAGTAGTGGATGTTATGTAATACAATATTTTCTAATTAATGTACATATTATTCAATCGTATATTATATATGTTATAGCCTCGAACGACTTATATAGATATATATTATGTTAATAATCTCGTGTTGATATAGATATATAGGGGGATACAAATAACTGAGTTATTTGTATTGCCTGTTTGAAACACAAGATAGAAATAAAAGCTTATTTGTATCGCCTATTTCAAATAGGGGATACAAATAACCTATTATCGTGTGTTTCAAACAGGCAATACAAATAACCCTTATTTATATCTTGGGTTTTCAAACGATACAAATAATGTGTAATCCTCTTATTAGTAACCCCAATATAAGATACAAATAAGAAGTTTTTTACTAGTGAAATAAAAATTTAGAAATATCATACAAGAAAGCATGATGTTAAGAAAATTCAAAATTTTACTAACCATTGACAAAGAAGATGTGAGAATCTATTAAATTCAGGAAAATGATTAGGGATGAAATTGAAAATCAAAGATAAAATAAAATTAATTTTTTCGGATGAATATACCATGAAAATTTCAGAAAATTAGGGCATGAAATACTTGTGACATGACGCGTGTTTATGCTAAGAAACGGTCGAATTTATAAAAAAGATTTTAGGTAGGGAGTACCTTCAAATGAACGGAAGTGAGATGATCTAACCGTCGCGTGTGGTGTTCCTGCAACCACAAGGAAAACTAAACCGGGGGCTGATTTCCCGAGAAGCCCTCCGATGCTTAAGTCAGACCGGGAATCATAGATGTAACTAGTGTAAGTTTTTGTATAAGAGTCGAATTGCGTACCTTTATGATGTAGAAAAATGATGTATTTATAGAAATATTATGGATGTAGTTACTAGATAAATGGTAATTCATGGTAATCTTGGTTGTGTAAGTGGGGGTAATGAGTGGTTACTTTAGGAGATGGGAAGTTATTGAAGGTGGTAGTTTATGCATTGACTTTGACCTTTGACTTGGGGTATTTTCGACAATGTAGGTATACGAGATATTTGACCCGTAAGATTGGCCCCACGCATAAAGAGGAAGAGATGACGACCAATTAGAGGAAACGATCTTGGTCTATATGCGGAAAGAAATATTAATCATGCAGAGAAAATATCTCGGAATTTGTGAGATCAGATGTCTCGGACATAAGATGAAATTTTAGCTTGAATTTGGCTCCAACAATCTGTAGGTTCAATAGAGAGTCCGACTTATAGAAATCTCGGACCTTGAATTCAAGACTTGGCTAGATTTTGGCCCCAACACTCTGTAGGGCCAATAGGGAGTCCGACTTATAGAAGTCTCGGACCTGGTAAATGCAATAGGTCATTTTGGCCCCAACTATCCCGGTTGGGGTGATTGGAAGTCCGACTTATAGAAGTCCCGAACTTTGAATCAAGACTTGGCTTGATTTTGGCCCAAACACTTTGTAGGGCCAATAAGGGGTCCGACTTATAGAAGTCTCGAACCTAAAGAGTATACATAAGTATACTTAGTCAGATTTGGCCCCAACGCTTTGTAGGGTCAAAGAAGGAGTCCGACATATAGAAGTCTCGGACCTAAAGAGTATACATAGGTATACTTAGTCAGATTTGGCCCCAACGCTTTGTGGGGTCAAAGAAGGGGTCCGACTTATAAATGTCTCGGACCTAAAGAGTATACATAGGTATACTTAGTCAGATTTGGCCCCAACGCTTTGTGGGGTCAAAGAAGGAGTCCGACTTATAGAAGTCTCGGACCTAAAGAGTATACATAGGAATACTTAGTCAGTGTAACACCCCGTGAATTTTAATGAATTAATATTCGAGATTTAAATCAAATAATAATCAAGTTTGAGTGAATTAATATTTGTCGTGTAACGAGTTATTGTTATTTATCTGATTATCGTTATTTATCCGATTGAATGTTTTCATGAGTATTAAAATTAAAACTAAGCAATTAATTTTAGGAAAATTTGCCAAGAATAATCCTAACTATCACCCGTTGGCCAGAAATAATCCCAACTATTGATTATTTTTTAATAATCCCAACTATTAATGAAGTTTGCTGAAAACGGTCCCACTCAATTTTTAACCGGCTTTAGCAGGTTTAGTTGAGTTATTTATTTACCTTTTTTAACTTTCCTTCATTCAATTAGGTAAAACTTCATCAATAGTTGGGATTATTAAAACAAAAATGGTAAAAAAATACTCAAAAAACCTGCTACAACCGGTTGAAAATAGGGTGGGACTATTTTCAGCAAACTTCATCAATAGTTGGGATTATTAAAAAATAATCAATAGTTGGGATTATTTCTGGCCAACGGGTGATAGTCGGGATTATTCTTAGCAAATTTTCCTTAATTTTATTTGTTGTAATTAATTAAATAAAAAAATTAATAGTAATGGCAATAGATGGGCCGGCTATACTAGGGTATTAGAGGGGTTTTGTAACTCTCCACTTGAGTGTGTTTTATTGCACATTAAAGTGGGGGTTATGGGTAGATTAAAGGTTGTAGGCTATTCATAAAAATGCTAAATTGTGTTTGAACTTCCATTTGCTTTTATTTACACACAAAATCAAACAAAGAATTCTCCCTTTTCTTCCTCTTGTTTTCGGACTCCATTAGAAAAAAAAAAGGAGATTTTTGTCTTCATTCAATCTTTTTATTTCAAAGGGTAGGTGAAAATTCAATTTATAATATTAGATTTTTCCATTGAACAAAATTATGTTTCCTTTATAAAATATAGTGATATCCTATGAGTTTTAGGAGGATTGAGTATTTTTATGTAATTTTTATTTATATAATCCTTTAACAAAATTAATTTGTTAAAAGGGTTAATACAATTTGTGTAAAGTTTTTCATTTGATTTATATTCTTTAACAAATTCAAATTTTGTTATGAGAATAAAACCTTTTAATATTTAAATTTATTTTATGATCTTAAAATCCCTAGCAAAATTCCAATTTGCTAGAAGGAGTTTAGTTGTGTGAATTAAATGAAATAAACATTCATGTTTTATATTTTTGTGTATAAATTCCTTAACAAAATTTGATTTGTTTAAGGGGTTGAATTTATTTATATGTGTGATTAGAATCATATCGGCGTTTGGCTTATGATTTCTACAAAAAAAAAATATAATGGTTCGATTTGTGCAAAGATCAAGTATTTAATTCTATTATTTGAATTTATCGTTTTTAATATGTGTTTGAATGATTTCGTGTTCGATGGTGGATAAATTCACGTGTGAGATAGTAATTATATGTGGTTGGACTTGTTGTGAGATTGTGTATTAAGAATTTGAATTTGTGTTGTTTTACGATTCGGTTAACCGTTTTTTTTTTATTTTCTTAGTTATGAATTATAAAGTGGATCTTCCTTTTTATATGAAAGAAATGATCGAAATGCGATATTATGTTACATGGCATGAACTTCCGGACAGCAATAGCTGCCCCGGAAGTGACGCCTCATATTCTTTTAACTGGGATGTGTTTTCGTTGTCGTTTTGTTTAATCGGTATATTAAAAGTCGTTTAAACGCTTAAAATAATTAAAAATAGTAAATGAATTTTAGAATTTTGAAAATTGGTCTCCAAGGTAATTGATGCGTTCCGGACGCAGTGGTGAAGTCGGATTTTTCATTTGGATTTTCTAAACTGTCCGAATTGACAGTTTACGTTTCTGGTTTAAAATGGAATTTTGAGTTATTTGGAATTTGATGAAATCAATTAAAATTACCAAGTCTTATTGATATATTAGTGGTATAGAATGAGTTAGAGGTGAAAACACGTTCTAATACGTGTTCGTTTTGTGTGTTTGTTTGTTTAGGACCTCGATTCATAAGAGGGTGAAATTCCTGTAGCATTTGAATTATCGCTGTTTGCTGTTGCTTAAAGTTACACGCTTAGACCATACATTATATGTGGTTGTACAAGTAGTGTTGTTTCATTCTTGATTATTGCATTGTGACTCACATAAGGATTAGACACCTCAAATAATTTGAAAGAAGTTTAACTTGGAAATTGAGGATGGATGTTTGGTTATCCCAATGGGTTAATAATTTGGAATGGATTATATAAATTTTGTTCCCATGGCAGTTTTTGATCATTATGGTCACCATGGGGGTATATATATATATATATATATATATATATATATATATATATATATATATATATATATATATATATATATATATATATATATATATATATATATATATATATATATATATATATATATATATATATATATATATATATATACATCCATACATATATATATACATACATACATACATATATATATATATATATATATATATATATATATATATATATATATATATATATATATATATATATATATATATATATATATATATATATATATATATATATATATATATATATATATATATATATATATATATATATATATATATATATATATATATATATATATATATATATATTAGAGCCTTTGCATGTTAGGGTGAACACATTGCTTGTTTTCCACTTGTTGATATTTTGTATGTTGTCTCTGACGTGTATTGGATTGTTCTTTTGAACTTGCTTCCGTTGTCAATCGACGACTAGCAGGTTGATTGCAGGTGGGAACTGGAGTGAGGTCGAGGTTAGGATCACGTCACCCAAAACCGCGTTTTATGTAATAATAAATATAGTAAAAATAATTTACATATGTGTAATGGAATTTAATCTAGTTTGTTTTGTTGTTACGCTAGTAGAGGCCGTTGGGTTCTCAAGTTGTATTATGAATTTTACAATCCTGTCGCTACCATATGCTTTAATTTTCGCTTAGTTATATTCCCTTATCAGTGGAACGTTAACGATCTTGGATGAGAATATTTCTCTAAGTGTCCAGTTATGAACCAGATTCATATTTTTATATGATTATCCGGCTCACGCGAACCGGACCGTTACAGTCAGATTTGGCCCCAACGCTTTGTGGGGTCAAAGAAGGGGTCCGACTTATAGAAGTCTCGAACCTAAAGAGTATACATAGGTATACTTAGTCAGATTTGGCCCCAACGCTTTGTGGGGTCAAAGAAGGGGTCCGACTTATAGAAGTCTCGGACCTAAAGAGTATACATAGGTATACTTAGTCAAATTTGGCCCCAACGCTTTGTGGGGTCAAAGATGGGGTCCGACTTATAGAAGTCTCGGACCTAAAGAGTATACATAGGTAT
This sequence comes from Amaranthus palmeri, assembly GCA_019776075.1. Taxonomy (NCBI): domain Eukaryota; kingdom Viridiplantae; phylum Streptophyta; class Magnoliopsida; order Caryophyllales; family Amaranthaceae; genus Amaranthus; species Amaranthus palmeri. The sequence continues at coordinate 15,340 of JAAKBH010000799.1, forward strand.
ACTTAGTCAGATTTGGCCTCAACGCTTTGTGGGGTCAAAGAAAGGGGTCCGACTTATAGATTTCTCGGACCTAAAGAGTATACATAAGTATACTTAGTCAGATTTGGCTCCAACGCTTTGTAGGGTCAAAGATGGGGTCCGGCTTATATAATAATATGACTTTCAAACTAAGTGAAAGTATATATATGATTCCATAACATGACAAATAAAGTCAACATTTCGGGACTTTAATAATAATAATAATGACATTCATTCTAGGTGAAAGCTCAGATGACTTCATACATTCGTCGTTGAAAATCACATATAAGTAAGATCCAATATAATAAGAATAATAATGGTGAAGTATTGAATTCCCACGTAGAAATAATATAATATTCCTCCAATGTGCGTCAATATCATACTCATCACTGATCCATGAATACAACTAAAGAATCAATGAGGGGGTCTGACTTATAAAAGTATCGGACCTAGTAACTGACATAGGTCATTTTGATGCTATGTGAATTGTTCACAAGAATTCACGAATATTCGGACATAGGTCCGTAGCATAATTAAGAATTTCAATGGTAAACACAACACCCTGAACATAGGTCTGTCTGGGGATCGAGTTATCAAGCTAGATGATACTCACAATGAATGCTAAAAACTGACCGACAATGGTTGAATCATCTAACTCATAATATTAGCCCCATGCATAAAGGTGATAAAGAGTGAAGTTTAGCGAATGAAGTATCGACTTTTATGCAGAAAAATCATCAAATCTTCGTTGGTCCATGCTTGGTGGAAGCCCTTAGCCCCATGTTTTCAACTTAGGGACTAATTTAAGTTCAACTTTCATATAATCAGGCAATGGAAGAACTTGTAATAATTTAGCCCCAAACTTTCATATGAAAGAGCAATAATATGATTAACCTTGTTAACTGTGTTGGCCCAAAAAAAAGAAAAATTATTCGGTTCCCAATTTTATCCAATATGAATAAATAGTCATCACGGCATGCTAATTTTTATTATATTCTTTCTGATTCGCAACTAAAGTCTACATTAATTCATTTTTATATTTGACTCGTTCAACACCAATTTCATAATAGTAGTAATTATTATACTGAAGATAACAATACCCACATTCTTTGGAATTCATGGTATATATCTTGCACTTTATGAGATGGAGATTTTGATGACTGTAGATGATAATCAAGATCAACCGCGAAGTGTTATGCCATTAGGTGAAATACTAACAAAAATTATGTGACGCATTCTGACGCACTCAAGCTCGAAAAGCAGTTATTTATTTCAATAAAACAGTCTGACCGAATAAAATGGAGTCACAAATAATTCTTGAATTATCAGATTGTTTCTCATATACAAATTCAAGGGAGAATGTGGAGCTTGGGTCATATTCGTCTCAATTTTCTCTTGGTAAGTCACAATTCGGATAAACAAGGTACGACCAACTTATCAAACAAATCCTATCCCCGCTAACCGCCAGAAATTTGACTCGGTAATTGGATTTGAAGGAGACGGTTCCAAAAGATGAGAGATTGAATTTTCTGTAGGAATATAGATGCATATAGCGGAATTGCAAGAAACTATTTCTTAACATCTAAAAAGGATCGCATGCATATCATAATATGAATTATCAGATATAGAAGAATATCATACCCTTGATGCGTGAATTCCACGTTATATAATCGGATATGAAATATACCAAAAAGAGATAATAAAACGTCAAATGTCGTTCCTCTAATGTTGGTCCACAAGCATCGAACGAATCACCACGCATGCTAGTGCGAATAAGAAAAACTCATTTTCTCATTGCTTTTTAGGTGAAGAATATGAGTATGTAGAGAATACTAGAAATGATAAAGCTTATCTTAAAAAGATGAACAAAGTGCATCTATTTATACACAATATATCATCTCTTCATCTACTCATAACATGTAACCTTTACATGTATTGATGATGATGAAATAAGTATGTTTTAATTCCAAATTAAAACACACAATTAAACCACTAGTAACTCTTCACATTTCAAGTAACACTTATGATGATTAAGTACATGTTTTAATATACAATTAAACATATATTCAATCTATGTATAATTCCTCATACTTTAAGTATCCAATAAGCATCTTATGTTCTTGGTAAAATAATATCCGATCGATTACTTATATGTGTGACCTCATAGGACCCGATTATAATAGTAGTAAACTAATCATATTAGATACAGATCATAGTTGGTTTCTAGCAAAACACTATGACCACCTAAAATAAACGAATGTATTTTATCCCATAATTTGTCCCATTTATATATAGTAATTACACTTGATCAAAGGACACTAATTTCCTTCAATCTCCCACTTGTCCTTGAACAAGTGTGTAACCTTAAATTCCTTAAGTCACTTAATGTCAAATTTGATAGCATAATGACGACTCACGTCATCTATACTAATGTTCAAATTTATTTCTTGAAATCTGAGTTTGAACTGTCAAAACAAATGATTAACTTATTAATTCATCTGAGCACGGCCATGCATTTTCAGTTTTAACTCTTCAAGAGGCCAAAGACACCAGTCCTAATTAATAGGAGGACTTATCCAGTCTTGTATAACCAAAACTCCCACTTAACTTTTAGAAAACCTGAGCATTCCCTTTATAGCCTCCTTTTACGGCACGACGTTTGAGAATGTCAAGAGAATACTAATCATTATATGAGAATAGTGTCATACTCATGTCAAAGGAATCCACTAAATATAACAATGAAATTCTCCAAACAATTTTTAAAGAACATCAAGTAGGTCAGTCCAATATGTATCTCTATACATATCTATGTAAATGACTAGACATCTTTATGTCTCTATAGCCCATGAAACTGCGCTATCAATCAACTTACAACTAGTCCACAAAGAAGTCATTTATGTCCAACTTAATGATTCGGACTAGGGACAAAAAATATTTTAAATAACTTCAGTTCATTTATAGGGTTTCATTTATCAAATCACGTATTTGACAAACCTATCGAATGTTACAAAATACTTTGGACATTTTATTTGATATCAAACCAAGATTAAATAAGAACACTAATTTTGTTGATAAACATAAACCAACATATCAAAGTGCTTTAATTTTGTAACTAATTTTATAATAATAAAATATTACACAACTAAAACAACTCTCCTATATGTTATAGCTTCAAAACTCTTGTATAACTCTTTATACTTGAGTTAGGACTATGATTAGTTAATGGACATAATCCAATAGAATTTTGCATACTTTCAAGTTCTCTTAACTTCAATTGTAGAATTAGCTATAATGCCATGTTTCAAACTCTTTTAAAACTAACATCTCTTTCAAAGTAAAGGCAATAACCCGATAATAATCAAAACCGCCTTTATCTTTTAGAAGCTAGCATATGTGTAACTTTTACACTCTTATTCAGACACATCTATCAAACTAAGAACTTATCTTTTAGTCCTACTAAGGTGCTACAAGATGTTCTTAATCATTACCCTATGGTCATTTTAAGGACACGACTAGTTTCTTCTCATCATACTCAAAGCATAAGAAGATTTTAGTCAAGCACGTACTGTACATGATGGATTCAAAGGCTAAAGCACATGAAATCCTAAATATGCATCCTCTTAAGCTCAACATATATCATTCGACATAGTTTCTTACTAAGAGAAAATGCCATGAGACATGGGTTGGAAACACTTCTTAAAGTTATTCATTTTAACTTATCAAAGATATTATCAACATAAGCTCTTTGACAAAGTTCAACCATCCATCTAAATTTATCTCTATAAATTCGGATGCCCAAAGTGTACGATGCCTCTCCGAGATAATTTATAAAAGAACAACTATTATGTCAAGCCTTTTAACATACTCGAATATCGATGTATTGTTCCTTATAATCAATATGTCACCACATACAATACTAAGAAAACCAACAAAACTCACACTATCATTCTTGCATACACAAGACTCTTTCGAATTTTTAGAAGAAACAAAACTATTTGTTTACCTCTTAAAACTGAATATCCCTACTCCTGGATGTTTGCTTCAATTCACTAATGAACTTCCAAAGCCTACATATCTTCCTAAAGCTTTTAGAATGTACAAAACCATTATTTTGTGTCATAATATACACAACCTCTTCTAAATCCCTATTAAGAACGTTAACGTTGGTATTGACATTCATTTGTCTAATCTCGTATTCATAATACAAGGTTATTTCTAGGACAATCCTAATGGACTTAAGCATTGTTGTTTACAAAAAAATCCTTGTCAATGCAAACATTATGAAGTTCACTTGAACCTTTTGCCACCAATTGTGCTTAGTAGACAACGAATTTGTCATTCATGTAGTATTTATCTTATAAATACACTTGTACTCGATACATCTAGCATCTTCATTTAAGTCTTCATCTTATAAACAAACTTAAACTCAATGGGTCTGGAACCTTCGAACAAGTCAACCAAGTTCAAAACTTATAGGACATACATGGATTCCATTTCAGATTTGATGGCTCCAAGCCATATGTCGAAGTAGGATTTGCCATCGCTGTTACGTAGGTCGTATGCTCCTCTTTATCTAATAAGAGGACTTCATGACTTTCGTGAATGTGTTAACCATTCATAGGATTCCCTATGGAGGTTTTATTCTTCCTACTAGTCCTTAAAATTGGGACAATCACATCAATGTATACTAATAGAGATAGTACAATACTTAAGCTCCCACTAGAGAAGCAATCTCTCCCACTAAAGGAGTAATTTGTGATAGATCATCACTACAAAAAAACATATGGGTTTTAGACGCTAAGGACGGAGCTTTTAGACGCTTTTTTGCGTCTAAAATAATCTTTTAGACGCTTTTCCAAGCGTCTAAAAATCAAGTGTCACAAAACTTTTAGACCCTTTTTTTAGACGCTTTGTGGTGTCCAAAATTGTTTACTTTTAGACGCTTTTTTCCGTCACAAGACTTTTGCCCACTTACTTTTTCATATATTATCAACTCATTTGTGACGGAGAAAAGCGTCTAAAAAGTAGATTTAGACGTTTTAAAGCGTCTAAAATAGTTGAATTTTGGACACTTTAATGCGTCTAAAATATTTTGTATTTTTTTAGACACTTTAAAGCGTCTAAAATATTTGTGTTTTAGACATATTAAAGCGTCAAAAATACTAAAAATCTAACCATAATAGTAAAGATTTGTGACATTCAAAAGTGTCTAAAAGCCCTTTACCTAGTTTCTTTTTAGTGAATTTGGTTGGGTACTTTTCCATTAAAAGGCAATGTACAATTTTTCACATAAAGCTCATGGCATATAATTTTTTACTCATAACCAAAAAATATATACTTAAAATAAACAGCAACTCACAATTAATTAACTTACATATGTATATATATGGTACGGTGCAAATTGTCATGGACAATATATATGCTCAAATATCAAAATATCTATATCGATTACAACAAATCTAAAAGGATATCCAACATAGTCTGTATTAAAGTTCTCTTGACAATTGACAATATAAAAAGCTTATAGTAATCTAAGAAAGTAATCCACAAGTTTTCTTCTTCATTTCAAGCTAAGTCTACTAGATGAAAAGTTAAAACCTGCAAAAAAAAAAAGGATTGATGATTACTATAGTTATAAAAACAAGAATGACATAAAAAAAAACAAGTTAATAGTGATGATCATTAACCCCTTATCATTAAAATTTGACTTCTTTTTGAAAAAATCGAGAAAATTCTGTAGAAATTTCGGCAGAGTTTCATTTGTAAAATAAACATTCCAAAAATTTCTATATCACCTGCAAACAATAAAATACCAAATCCAAACCCAACCATCAACAAATTCCAACAATCAAAGCATACGACAAATGCATTAAACCTCAAAAGGTGGAAACTTCTCCCAATATCAAAAATAAACTATTACAACTAAATTAAATATAAACTAAATAAATCGTTGATCTTCTAAATCCACAATATTATAAAAGTATGAACTACACTAATAAATAAAAACCACATACCAGCATCAACGTAAATACATTGCATTCCATCTTCTATTCTCTTAACCTAAAATAAAATATAAAACACATATTATTACAATTCCATAATATTATACAAGTATAAATTAGATTTCTTCATTCTGAATGAAAATACTTACCTATACTTGGTACAACCATTGACCAAGTTTCCAAGGTTTAAAGAATAGACTCATTGGAAAATGATGCTTTACAACTCCCTTTTCAGAACCATGCTCCAACAACGGCATTTTTGAAGCTGCACGTCCTTCCCTTTCTAAAAATTCAATTGTCCTTTCTTCGCCACCTTCATGACAAAAAAGTATTTACGGGAGTTAAAGAGATATTGCAGGTGGAGCTTAAGCATAATTTACACGTAAAAATTCATACAAGTAACATCTTGCGAGCTTGTTAACGTATAAGAGGGCAAACTCTTATTTCAGTTATTCATAATTTGTAGTAACTTTATACATGTTACAAAAGCTTATAAGAAAGAGATACCAAACACATACATATTCGGGAAAAGCACATTTGAAAAGATTAGGACACTGGATATCAACATTATCCAAATAACAATGCTACAGCCACCTAGGCAAAAATTCTCAAATAGAAAAGAATCGATGTCTAAGAAATGATAAAAAGAGAAAATTGCAGTCACCACCAGTCCACCACAATGAAATCAAGGCAAGATACAATTCCAAATAAGTAAATGTTTTCATCTAGCATGCAATTTACCAAAAATCAATACACTTAAACAATAAAAACTCTCCATCAAAGATCTGATAGAACACATTTTGTCTAAGACAACCACTTTAGCTCCTCTTGAACAGGCTTAAATATGCTCTAACTAAAATTCTGATCAAGCCATTTGTCTTAGACAACCACTTATGTTCCTCTTGAACATGCTTGAATATGTTCTCATGTGGGTTTCAATGGGAGAAATGACACAAAAGGCTTGATTGGAATTTAGTTATGAGTAATTGCTAAGGATAAAATGGCATATGAGCCTACCCATCAAAAAAGGTAAGCCAATTTCATGAACCATGAAACAAAATGTTACAATTAACTGCATCACTGATTCCCTTTGTTAAAAAAAGAGCTATACATCACTTCAGTCTATAACCACCAACATGCTAGAATTTGAGTGTTACAATTTAGTGACTTACACTTAGCTGATACTTATAGATGAAAGATGATTCAGTCCCTCTACAAAGCATGGGAGATAACTTAATACAAAAAGAGATTCAGTATGATGGATGATCTCCTAGGTGATTGTCATGTGCTTTTACACACTAAAATAAGCAAGCATTAATTCAGTATGTCAGACAAAGTATCCTGTCACAACCTCCATAAAATTACTTTGATTTGAATGATTGAAACATATAAGACTATATCACGTGATAAAGCAGCAAGTGAAATAGAACATGCTTTTTCAAGACTTCAGATCATTGTTGTAAACTAAGCAATCTTCAATTTTCATTTTTTTCTTATTTCATCAGAAAACTCAGAAAAAAGAATCACAATTCAAAAGAAATAATAGTAATCCACCAGTCAAAATAACACCATAAGCTATCAGTGGACAACCCCAAAGTTTGAACAAGTCATTATTTTCATACAACGCAACCAATTTAGGTCCAAGTACTTACTAACATAGGCTTAGCATCGGTCTCTTTTTGGAGTTTTAAATGGATGTAGGAGCAATACTGGTTGTGGGACTGTCACAATCTAGTTCCATGTTAATTATAAAAAAGGGAAGACTAATATTCATATTCACTCCTACAAAGGAAATCACTTTCTCATTAACAGTCTCTTGTTTCAACCAATCTCTTCAGTCTTAGCAAGCCAAGTCATGAAATATGTCATATGTAAGCATGGCAGGGGCAGACAGCACGACACCATTGCCAATTAGAGAGGATTAGCTTTTTTTTTACCTATTTCTGCCTAAATAATAAGAAAAAGAAGTCAAATGGATCTAAATCTTTATAATAAGAAAACAATACATTTAATGATGCCAATAAAGGAAGGAGAAGTCGTAAGACGCAAACAGTCATCATTCTTAACAAACATAAAGAACTGATTTCTACTGAAGCATACGACAAACACATCAAACCTCAAAAGGTGGCACGAGATTGCATTTCATCTTCCAGCAAACCAGGTATGCGGCACGAGGTGCAATTGCACGAAAATTTGTGTATCATAAGCAGTTATAAGCAGCTATACCAACCCAATTCACAATTACAATACGGGGCAGTTTGCAATGAATTAGTACATGAAAGCTTAGTTGCTATAAAAACAAGGGAAAAATAAATCAACTATATTTTGAGGAAGTGCACATTTGACCACAAGCAAAATTCTGGGTCACTACAGCAAGATATTATGATAGAATTTTCCAGACACCAACATTCATAATTCAGAACAATCTCTTATTTGCTTATTGTTGTGAACGAGCAAAAGAAATTATCTCAATACCTAAAATCACCTCTCGAAATCCACGAACGTTCTTGCTTTGCTCTTCCTCGAGATCTTGGAGTTGTTTCTATGAATTAAAGAAAAAACTCAATACCAAGAACCTTTCATTGATCTCCCGAGAAGAACAAAAGATAATTCTAGAGAATTACCTCATAAAGATCTTTATCCTCCTTTGAACTTGTCAAAACAATCCGAACTCCTTGAGTGCTCCCATTCTTTGCAGGGATTAACAGAGGGACAGTCTCAGCATATTCTTTCACCACCTGCAGCAAACTAATAAGCTAAGGATATAGCTCAATTTTATAGAACATAGGGCAGCAGGCATCCAGAAAATCATGTGGTAGCATATACAAAGATAACAAACCTAATATTTCTTTCTTAGCTCTTCATTATTTCAATTCAAAAGCTATGATATATAAAGCAACGCAACAAAATAACAAACCTAATATAATTGTTTTTGCCTAGTTTTCATATTTTGGAATCAATGTATAATAGCATCAAACACATATCACATTCAATCAAAGATATCAAATCTTTACTCAAACGTTTTGGAAAAAAGAAAAGCAATATTTCTTTCTTATCTCTTCATTATTTCAATTCTAGCAAGAACAGTATCAAACACATAACACATTCAATCATTAAATCATACACTCATCACCAACTTGCCAAACACATTCACAATTCACAAAGTACAAATACAATCACATATTCACATTTTCTTATTCACAAATCACACTCACTCAGAAGTTTGAAATAACAATAAGTCAATAACAATAATACCAAACTCCAAAGTCCAAACACATTCACTTATTCACAAATTTCTTGAATTACCAATTCCCAAAAATCGTTTTCTTCAAAATCCATCTTCTTCCTCTCTCAAACATGACTTTTTTTCTTTAAAACATCTACTATAACTATAGAATTATGATTTGCACTAAAATTAGACCCTCTATGTATGTTAGACCCTGCGCGCGGCGGCACTCCTTGCTTACCCTGGGAATGGCCCTGCTTATAACTAAATTTGAAGTGATAGTTTTTCTTGTTTTTAGTAAAATTTGAAGTGAAGTATTCACTAGTTTAGGGCATAGGCTTACATTTGTAAAACATGAACCGTTAAATAACCTCCACAGGGCTCATATAATGCGTTGACTAACTAACAAATAGTGTTCAACAGTAACAACATCCTTTCTGAACTAATTTTCCCGCTAAGATTGATGTTAATCTGTGCAAATTCAATTCAACCATGGAACTCTATAGTTCCAACTTTCTCTATCCTTCCTAATTGCAAGACTGTAAACGATATCAAACAAATCCATGCTCGTCTAATTGCAACTGGGTTTATCAAAAACCCTAATTTTACCACAAAACTCATTTTAAAGTTATGTTCTTTTCCTCAAACACCACTCATTAACTTTGCTCGCTTTCTTTTACTCTCTGAGCATGCTTTAATTCAAGAGGAACAATAAGAAATACATGACATATGAAATAAAAAAAAATATAACAAAAAATAGCATTGGTAATTCAAGAAACTAAGTTGAAGTTTGAAATATCAATTAAAAAAATCCTAATTTTTGGGAATTGGGGATTTAAAAACTATAACATTTAATTAATAAATAGTAATAATACCTGAATGGACAGCGAAAGTAGGCTATAAGATGGCCGATAAGCGGCAACCGCTGAGCAGTGAGCCGCTGGTATGGTGGTGGACTGTCAGTGACTCAGGTTGTCACACTCACACAGCGTGACAGGCTGATAGAGAGCAGTGGAGGATACGACAATGGCGGATGCAACTGGCGAGCAGCAGGCAAGGAAATGCCGATTCTCCAGTGACCGGTTCTCCGATTGCCGTCAATTCCCATGGATGGATTAGGGTTGCCTTGTAAATGGAGCAACAAAATCGAGAAACCCAATTCCCTATTTTTTTTTCCAGAAGCGCGTTTTATGAAGGAGAGGCGCAGTTTTTTCTAAAGTGAATCGGTTTTTTAATGAGTGGGCGGTTAATTTTTTTAACCTAAAATTTTTGGGCTTTGTGACGCTTTTTTATACTTTTATTTTAGACCATTTTTAATGTCAAAATAAAAGCGTCTAAAAGCTCCTTGTTATTTATGACGCTTTTTGTTGTGTCTAAAAATAAGTGTCTAAAGACTCCTTGTTTTGTTGTAGTGCATCTTAAACTCCTTCAAGATAAATCTCTTCTCCCACTTGGCTTTTGAGAAAGATACTTTCTTTCTTAAAAGACACATTCACAAACCAAAACATTTTTGCTTGCAGAATTGTAGAAGTGATATCCCTTGTCTCTTTAGTAACCCATAAAGAAGCTTTATCAGATTTAGGTTGGAGCATACCTGACTGTAAACATTTTGCATATGCTTGACAACCCTAAATCTATATACAATTTAGGAACTCTTCCAATCCATAACTAATATGGGGTTGTATCAACAGCTTTGGATGAAGTGTGATTTTTAAAACATGAACAACAATGAAATTGCATTAACCCAAAATTAAACGGAAAACTTGACTAAAGCTCATCATCGAATGAACCATATCTAATAAGGTTCAGTTTCTCCTCTTGAATACACCATTCATATAAGATGTTCTAGACAGAGTTCTTTATGAAACATTTTCACAATGCTTTGATGATTAAGAACTTCTTGACTCAAATATTAATCACGTTGATTTTGTGCCTAAATTATCTTGTCAAGATGATTCCAAACTTCATTATGAAACATTTGAACATTTAAAAGGCTTCATCTTATGTACTTACATTAATAATATTAGTTATGAAGTACTCATACCTTCCCTGGCCGAGATATTCATAGGTTGTATACATCTGAATGTACTAGTCCTAATAAATCACTAGCTCGTTCACCATGTCAATAAATGATGATTTACTCATTATTCTAAGCAACAAGATTCACATATCCCATATGATTTATAATCAAATGAGTGCAACAATCCATCTCAATGGAGTTGTAGCGTGTTTCCAATTTACTTATTCAAACGACAATGCCAAAGATATGTATGATTGGAAACCATTGATTTTAGTCTTTTAGAATTGTCAATGTGATAGTGCAGTTTATCTAAATCTATTATGTAAGATCATTCATGTAATGACCAATATCATAGTAGATATCAACTTTGTAATATGAACCATTCCTAATTACGAAGTTGAAACCTTCAGAATATGAAATCAAATTTCAACTCATATTTAAAACTCAATAACTATAATTAAGATCCAACATGAATCCTGAAGATAAAGATAAGCAAAAAGATCATATGGCTAATGTAGCTACTATAGCTGCATTTCTCATACGTAGGTCAAACTTTGCATTCTAATTGTTGCAATTTCTCTACATTTCTACAAATGTAATATTACAAAATGTATCCAATACCAATCGATTAGAGTTAACATAGTTTCATCTCTATCACCTAAATACCTAAAGTAGAAGCAATGGAGACACTCTTCTTGTCTTTAATATATTTCAAACAATTCTACTTGTTAATTATAAGAACATCTTTCTTTGATTCAACACAAATTGTCTACATTATAGTTTTGAATATACAAATCACTTTTAAATGAGTGTATTATTACAAAATAAGAGTCTTGTCAAACTCAAAATTAAGGTATTTTTTGTTTTCAATATGACTTTTCATGTTGAGAAAGCCATGCCTTTATTGAGTTGGCTATCAACTATAGCCTTGAACATCTCAAAAGTCTCAATCATAGCTTGTTTCTAAAACACTTTGAGTTGAGTAAGGATGTCAAAACTTCAATATTCTCGAACTATTCAAGAATCATAGATGTCATCATCAAACATGTGACATACAAGAAACTTTCATTAGTAATTTCAAAACTACCTTACCCAAAGCAGACAAATTAAACATGGGTTAATACGGATTTGGGATTTTAAATATATCAAATATACGTTCATGCTTTGAGAACTATTCTCAAATTCCTTGACATTACAAGGAAGTTGTTTTAAATTTGTATTTCAAGACCATAAACAAAAAAAAATAGCATTTGAATCACATGCCATCAAAAAAATGCAAAATTATATTATGTCTATCATGATATAACTTTATATGATTTTAAACAATTTATAATCACTAGTTATAAACACTTTATTCATTTTATGTTGTCCCTTATGAATATAGTGATTCCAAGATCCTATTTAAAATTATCGTAAGCGGACTTGGGCCCTACTCTTAAAATCATTTTAGCAAGGTAAGTAAACTCTTTTACTAATTACAACACATGTAATTCTTGGTTGATAGGTGATATCTCTATATCAAAAGCCTACCCTTATGCTTCAAATCCAAAACCCTTTTGATGATTTTGTTGAGCATAACCAAACAAACGTGTAAATTTCCCAAATTTACTCTATTCCACTTAAACCAATTAGCAACACCCTGCTTGGGCAGAACCTATCACTAATGGTAAAAGCTTCAATAGGTGTTTATTTTGGAAAAGCAAAACTCAATATTATATAGGGACCTATATTCTATGTTGTGTTATTTAAAAATGAACACGTGAATAAATAAACAACATAAACATATAGCAAAGCATTTAAAATTAAATAATAAAATGCAACTGTGACCCATAAACCTAAAGACTACTTCTTTAAGGTTTCATCCTCAAATCAATGCGGATCTCCATCCTTTATCAATTTGGATGTAAAAGAAACTTTCAAAATTTATAATTACTTTTTTTTGCCAAAAGCTTTTTCCATTAAACACTAAATCAACACTTTACAAATGGGGTAACCTACCCAGATTTCCAAGGGGCTCCCTATCATTGCATCAGTGTGAAAGAAAAGCCTACCTTCTAGGCAGGGTTTCTAATCCTCACTCTTCATGTGCACGGGAGCCACTTGGAAATCTCAAAAAGAATAGCCGCCAAATACGGCGAAAGACAACGGCGCATCCTATGAGACGAAATAAATACATCAAAGGCGCCAGCAACTAAGCTATAAGGCTAAGAACTAAACAGCACCTTAGGCCACAAGGGGGGAGGGGCTCAAAAAATACAAAGCAGTAACCAAAAATAAAGATAACAGTCTCAAAGGGGAACGCTACTACAAACTAAAAAGCTTGGACTAAGAGGACCCCAAGGGTTGCTGGAGAGGCAAGGAGGAGCGCTGCTGCTCAGACATGGGGCCACTGAAGTTACTGCACAAGAAGTTGTTGCACTCCAGGGCTGTTGCTGCCTCTATCCCCCCTACTGTATTGCTACCAGGGGAAGAACGCTGCTACTGACCACTGAATCCTGCTGCTGCTGTCCATAGACCACACAAGGGTGCCTATTCAAAACCGTTGTTGGTCAGGAGCACAAAGCTGCCCTGCTGCTGCTATGAAGCCAACAAACTCACGACCTAGAAGCTCCTGCTGCTGCTAATGGACCTACTGATTGCTGGGAACTATAACCACAAACCACCAGATCAGAAGGCTGTTGCACCATATTTCTCACACCGTTGCTGCCTGCATGTGGTCTATTTCAGCTGGCAAAGGACCAAAAAGGCTGGCTGTCCATCTAGGGTTGTTGCTAACAACAGAACCTGACTAAAAACCACCTTGATGGCTACTGTTTGGGCCTTCTCAACTGCTTAAAGACTGGAAGCAGATCAGAAGGCAGAGAACCTACTTGGGGATTACAGCTCCCTAATCCAATTTTGGATGGGAGTGCTCCAAGTCAAATGGCCAAGTCTCACCTTTGAATCTTCTTTGATAGTGTCCACTACCCTTCGGACTGTTGTGACTTTGTGGCTCCACACGGCTTCATTCCTTGTGCGCCAAATGGCGTAGACTAAATTACCCAGGATGGCTTCAAATTAGTAATTAATTACAAAGTATAAACGATGCAACATATATTGTAACTAAAATTAGAAGATATAAATCGATTCACCAATCGTAAAATTTGTTCTAATTTGGGTCATACTAGTCACCATATGCAACGTATAATATCAAATATTATAAAAGATACAATTATTTTAATATCACAATATTAAAATAAAATACATGCAATTAAAACATGAACAACTTAATAGTATTAATCATATTAATAATATTAAGCAATAACATAATCAAATAAATCAACCATTTAAATAATTAAACCAAAAATTAGTTTATAGAGTTATTTATGTGTAATTTAATCATATTAAAGACACTCATTACTTAATTATATTAATCACATTAATAGAATTAGGCAATTACTAACTAAATAAATTAATTAGAATAAATATTATAATAATAACGATTTATGTGCAATTAATCAAATTAAAACACCCCCTCACTTAATTTTCATTAATCATATTAATAAAATTAAGTGACAACTAATTTTAGTGTGTGGTTTAATTCTCAATTAAACACCATTAATACATTTATGAAATTAATCAACTATAAACTTGATTAAATTAAAATATATTACCACTTTAATTATTTTATTCAATTATAAATTAAATGTGGAATTAACTCTTATTAAATATAAGGTAATTAAAGTTGCTTTAATTGGATTAAATAGGAAGGAAGAAAAAAAAACTATGCAATTCCTTTCCATCTGTTCATCACGCATCAATGGCAGACTTGCAACACTTAACAAACAACCATTTAATACCCGACCCAATCCACTGGGAGCTTTCCCACTGTGAACTAACTCCTGGTACGCCACCATGGCCACTACAACGGCCTTTTTTTCCTTTTTTTATTTTTTTTATTTTTTTTTATATAAATGAAATAAATAATCCGAAATTAACAAATAAAATAAACTGATTTTATTTATTATTTGTTAATTTCATGAACTACTTTGTGCATCCAATACATCAAAATAATCCAATTCATTATCCATATACAAAAAGTAATGAACTTTGAATAATTAAAATCAACTTTTAATCATATACTTTTAATCCAAAATAATTAAAATCATATTTTAATCTAGCAGTTTTAATCCACACTTAAACCTCCCCTAATTGAATCAAAATAATAAATTTTATCATAATCATATTATAATAATGCAAGAGGCTAACTGATACCACTGTAGGAATATAGATGCATATAGCGGAATTGCAACAAACTATTTCTTAACATCTAAAAAGGATCGCATGCATATCATAATATGAATTATCAGATATAGAAGAATATCATACCCTTGATGCGTGAACTCCACGTTATATAATCGAATATGAAATATACCAAAAAGAGATAATAGAACGTCAAATGTCGTTCCTCTAATGTTGGTCCTTAAGCATCGAACGGATCACCACGCATGCTAGTGCGGAATAAGAAAAACTCATTTTCTCATTGCTTTTTAGGTGAAGAATATGAGTATGTAGAGAATACTAGAAATGATAAAGCTTATCTTAAAAAGATGAACAAAGTGCATCTATTTATACACAATGTATCATCTCTTCATCTACTCATAACATGTAACCTTTACATGTATTGATGATGATGAAATAAGTATGTTTTAATTCCAAGTTAAAACACACAATTAAACCACTAGTAACTCTTCACATTTCAAGTAACACTTATGATGATTAAGTACATGTTTTAATATACAATTAAACATATATTCAATCTATGTATAACTCCTCATACTTTAAGTATCCAATGAGCATATTATGTTCTTGGTGAAAATAATATCCGATCAATTACTTATATGTGTGACCTCATAGGACCCGATTATAATAGTAGTAAACTAATCATATTAGATACAGATCATAGTTGGTTTCTAGCAAAACACTATGACCACCTAAAATAAACGAATGTATTTTATCTCCATAATTTGTCCCATTTATATATAGTAATTACACTTGATCAAAGGACACTAATTTCCTTCATTTTCAGTCAACAAATCAAATTATTGCAAAATCTTCATAACCCAAATGATAATAGTTTAAAAGTGGGACCATGAACAAGATTAATGGCAATGGAGGAATTGATCTCGATCAAGAAGGTAAAGGTTATCCCATTTAGTGAATAATCAAGAAGGTAAAGATTAATGGCAATGGAGGCTGAATTTTTGAAGAAACACAAATATGCATGTTGCCCCACAACGTTTTCCCACCTTTTTTCATATCTCAGACTATGGATATCTTCCCCTTTTTTCCGGAACGGTTAAAGGAAGAACTTACACTAGTGGAAAAAAAGATATTGGTTGCGGCTTATTGGCTGCGGTTTAAAGGTGTACGCAGCTAATGATAAAATTAAAAAAAAAAATTCAAAAGGGCTGCGGTTTTATAGGATGTCCGCAGCCCATAAATCAAAACATAAAAAAAAAATTAAAAGGGCTGCGGTTTTATAATTGGTCCGCAGCAAATAATGGGCCCAGGCCCAAGTGTCGAAACCCTAGCTAAGTATAAACCCCTACTCCTCTTCAAAACGGCGCCCATCCTTCATCTGATTTCTTCTCTCATTGAATAAAACCCTAAATATTTCTTCTAACTACTGATTTCCTCTCTCATTGACTAAACCCTAAAAATTTCTTCTAACTACTCCTAACTTCGCAGCAAACGGCGCCCAATTCCTTCATCTAAAATTTTCTTCCTTCAAGATCTTGCACCTTCATTGAAAAGTTTCTTCCTTCAAGATTTCGAAAAATTCACTCAGAAGAATCATAGTAGAAATTGTTCAAGCTTCATCTTCAACCCTAAATTGTTCTCTCATTTCGGTGCTGCTGCTCGAATTTCAAAGATTCAAGATCTTCTTCAAAGGCACCCTAAGAAAAATTCGTTGATGTGATGTAAATTTCGTTGGTTTTTTATTTTTTTTCTATTTTATTTCTTTTTTAGATTTCCAATTTTTTAGATCTGGGTAAATGTCGTGTTTTTTCGTTGATGTAGAAGATGTAAATCTCGTTTTTTTTTTTCGTTGATGTAGAAGATGTAGATTTCCAGTTTTTAGATTTCCAGTTTTTTTTTTAGATCTTGCTGTTGATGTAGAAGATGTTTCGTTTAGATCTTGCTGTTTTAATTTCATTTTTTTTTTTCGTTTTTTCGTTTTTTCTGTTTAGATCTTTATGTTTAGATCTTGTTGTTTTTTCGTTTTTTTTTTTTGTAAGTGTATGAAATTTTCTGGAATTAAAAAATTCAGATCAACACTGCTCTTCTTCCTAAGTGTATGAAATTATCTGGGTTGTTCTTGAAGATCTTCAAGAACATCATAATTTTCTGGGTTGTAAGTGAATGATTTTTTTTTTTTATTTTTTAAAATGACTAAAGGGCTGCGGTTCTATATATGTCCGCAGCCCTTTTTTTTTTGATTTTGAAAAGTGACTAAGGGCTGCGGTTGTAATGTCCGCAGCCAATAAAAAAATTTCATTTGCTGCTACTCTAAGGGCTGCGAGACAAAACCGCAGCCAATACCTTAAAAAAACCCGCAGCAAATGAGATTTTTTCCACTAGTGTTATTATATATTTTTTTTTTGTTCGGTTTTTCCATACCGATTATGATATGAATAATCAATACTTAATTTGTGTTTTTGTTGTGGCATACACGACTTTTTGTTTGTAATCCCCACAGACGGCGCCAAACTGTTTCTGCTAAGAAACGGTCGAATTTATAAAAAAGATTTTAGGTAGGGAGTACCTTCAAATGAACAGAAGTGAGATGATCTAACCGCCGCGTGTGGTGTTCCTGCAACCGCAAGGAAAACTAAACCGGGGGCTGATGTCCCAGGAAGCCCTCCGATGCTTAAGTCAGACCGGGAATCATAGATGTAACTAGTGTAAGTTTTTGTATAAGAGTCGAATTGCGTACCGTTATGATGTATTTATAGAAATATTATGGAGGTAGTTACCTGATTAATGGTAATTCATGGTAATCATGGTTGTGTAAGTGGGGGTAATGAGTGGTTATTTTAGGAGATGGGAAATTATTGAAGGTGGTAGTTTATGCATTGACTTTGACCTTTGACTAGGGGTATTTTCGACAATGTAGGTATACGAGATATTTGACCCGTAACAACGCGAAAATCTGATCTGTTTCTTTGCAAATGTCGGATTAAATTGATTGGGAAAGAGGATTATAGATTGGAAATCGAAAGAGGAAATAAATAGGGTTTTTCATGAAATGGTTGATAGCTCTATTGAAGAGGAAGAGAGAGCATTGAAGAGGGAGATGAAGGATGGGTTTAGGGATGGCAATGGGTAGGACTCGGTTCAGATTATACATACTCCGACTATGCTCCGGATAATAGTCGGAGTTTTTATTTCAGTCCACCTCCACTCGGAGTCGGATTATGCATACTTCAAGTTGCCCCGACTCGGGCTCTTGGACTCTCGGACCTCCAACGGAGTTGGATGCGGAGTCAGATTATTATCAAACAATAACGTTGTGATATTGTACTAATGATTTTAAAGCATACAAAATTAACAAAATATATTTTTTCAAATACAAACAAAAAAATATGTACTTTGAATTCAAGTTTAACAAGAGATATAATCCTACTACTACAATTTAACAAAATTTTCTCGCATTTTGATTTGTCGTATTTTATTTCTCTTGATCTGATTTGTCGTATTCTGATTGATTAATCTAAATAAAAATACAAAGTAGTTTTTCAAAATCGAAAATTACAATTACTATGAGAGAGAGCATCACGTCTAGAATTTTAAAGGAAACAAAATATTGGTGTAAAAGTCAAATTAAAAGTCGGATTCCCTTTAGGGTCGGAGTCCGTTCGGAGTGTCGGATTTTTATAAAGGTCCAACTCCGGTCCATCTCTAACTCGGACTCGGATCGTAAAGTCGGAGTCAGATGCTTTTTTTCCTCGGACTCGAATCGAATTATTTTCCTCGGATCGAGTCGGATTAGGGTCAAATTCGGACTGAATTGCCATCCTTAGATGGGTTAATGGGTTTCTGATTTTGAAATCAGAATAGGAGGAGAGAGAACTTAAGAGGGAAATGAAGGATAACACTAGTTGTACCCAGTTAGTGGAAATTAAGGTCCATTTGGATTAATTTTTAATGGGAAAAATTATTTTTATCTTTTAGTCATATGCAAATAAAGGGCCAACGTTCTAATTATTGTTTAAAAGTACAACCTTTTGTTAATTTTTGTAAACAAAAATAACTAGTTAACCCTAGTAAATTTGTTTTGAGACATAAAAGAAAGGTAAATTTGTTTTTAAACGTATGAACTTTGCCCCATTTTCTTCTAAACGTTCGAACTTTCGATTAATATCTAAAGGCATGAACTTTGGGGGGTGTATTCCCAAAAAGATACAACCAGTTTTTTTTAACCCTTTTTAACCCTTTGTAACCAATTACCCTCTCAAATGTTGAAGGCAAGCTGCTGTTCTTCAAAGGCTTCTTCTTCTTGAAGCTTGAGAAGATCTAACTCACACAACATTCTTCTTCAAGAGGCATCAATGTTCTTCAATGGCTTCTTCTCAAATGGTAAATGATAATTTCAATCTCTAAAAATTAATACAAATTCCAAATTTTTTTAAATTTAAGATTTGTTTTCATTTTGGGTTGATTTTAGTGGGATGGTTGCTGGATCTTATAAAAAACATATCTCTATTCGAGATTAGTACAAATTTGAGCAATTACCCATTTTAAATCTCTAAAAATTAGTACAAATTCCAGATTTTTTTAAAATTCCAGATTTGTTTTCATTTTGGGTTGATTTTACCATGAAAATTTGAGCAATTACCCATTTTAAATCTCTAAAAATTAGTACAAATTCCAGATTTTTTTAAATTCCAGATTTGTTTTCATTTTGGGTTGATTTTTACCATGAAAATTTGAGCAATTACCCATTTTAAATCTCTAAAAATTAGTACAAATTCCAGATTTTTTTAAATTCCCGATTTGTTTTCATTTTGGGTTGATTTTACCATGAAAATTTGAGCAATTACCCATTTTAAATCTCTAAAAATTAGTACGAATTCCAGATTTTTTTAAATTCCAGATTTGTTTTCATTTTGGGTTGATTTTACCATGAAAATTTGAGCAATTACCATGAAGATGAAGAAATGGTGAAGATGAAGATGGTGAAGATGAAGATGGTGAAGATGAGAAGATGAAGAAGTAACCGTTTCATCCGGTTACAAGTCATCTGTATCTTTTTGGGAATACACCCCCCAAAGTTCATGCCTTTAGATATTAATCGAAAGTTCGAACGTTTAGAAGAAAATGGGGCAAAGTTCATACGTTTAAAAACAAATTTTCCTAAAAGAAAACTAGTAAACTCTTCACCTTCTTTGTAAATTAATCTTCGTTCAATCTCTTTTCTTGTTTCTCTATCACTATCTCTTCACTCTCCTTGTTCGTTGAAGGCTCAAATGAGTGGGTGTGGTTCTTCTTCTCGTGCACACAACAAACTCAGGCAGTGGCGGATACAAGACTTAAACTCAGTGAAAGCACAATCATGACAAAAACGATTCAATAAAAAATACTTAAAAAAATTAAATATATATGTTAAAAATTAATGTTTTCAATTCAATCCTGAAAAAAATGATATTGTATGATTTATTTCAACAATTTTTGATATTGCAAGATTAATTTTACAAACTACGAATTGATATGAATGTGCTTTATGGAAGATTAAGTAATAATAATATCAAAAGACAAGAGTTACATAGAAAGTGTGTAGCTCGACTGATCATGAGTGTCCCCATAATGGTTTTAATATAAAAGGTCTCATGTTCAAATACTATAAACTAATTTTTTTTGCAAAATTTTAATGCCCTCACGTGCGAGCGCGGGATCCGATTGGATCCACGCCTTTACTCAGGTAATATTAAATGTTACCACAAATTGGAGGCAAAATTAAACACTGTATATAAGGGACCAAACACAAGAAAGAAATTCTATTCTTGCCCAAACCGGCCAGTAAGTTGATTAATGTGTTTAGGTAACACTCCCATGATTAGGTTTTGACTCCTATTTTTAATGCCTAAGAAATAACTTAATAACTTTAAATCCAACAAAAGGTCTTACAGTTTAACCAGGAGAAAATTACCGCACTATGTAGCTCAACAATCTTCCCATCTATTTATTTTAAGTCATCTTTTAAAGTGTAACCCGGAAGCAAGTAAAAAAAAAAATCCTTGTATCCCTCTTTCTCCATTGCATTTATTAGCTAAATTCATCAAGTAATGCAAGAATAAATCATCAAGATCTACCTCATTGTCCTACCAAAACCTCTAACATAACTAATCTTCCTTGAATTTACCCTCATACCAAAGTCTAACAGACATATTTCCATTCATTGTGTTCATACAATCACAATAAACTCTAATTTTTGATGTGATAAACCAAATTTCACCATAAAGAGTGAAGCTTAATTTCTAAGCAAATTCGAATAGTTATTGATAATGAGATATCGATTGCGAAAATTTAGAGTTGTGATGTTTTCTGGAAATCTCCTTTGCAATACCAAAGAGTTTAAATTTGAAAATATGTCTCAAAAAAAAAAAATTGAAAATAGGTTAGATTAATCAAAATAATTTTTCCAATAAATAAATCTAACGGTTCAATTTAGAATCCGGTTCATGTAAATTGGCACACCTTGACAATCGAACCGGGGGTGGGCATGTCTAGTTGGGTATTGCAAGTATTTCTTTTGGTCTTCTGACAAATCTTGTGCATCTTTAATTCTCGTTCTTCTTTCGACGCCATTTTCAAATCACACCAAAAAAACTCGAGAGTCGAAAGAGAGAAATATGAGTGGTCATGATTCCAAGTACTTCTCCACTACGAAGAAGGGTGAAATCCCTGAACTCAAAGAAGAGCTCAATTCTCAGTACAAGGTTATCTTTTTATCTCTCGTTTGTAAAACATTAATTGCTTTTGACGCTGTTTTCTTTTGATTTTACATTTTTTGTTCTCAAATCGGTGGAAATGTATGCTGATCTGTCTTTATATTTGTGTGATTATTGAAATCGTCTAATTTTTGATGAAATTGTGTCTGTCATGACATGGATCAGACTTAGGGTTCGCTGTTAGTTAGATCATTGACAATGTAATTGAAACTTCAATTTTACTGTACGAATTTACATCCGTTCTATTTACTTTAAAAATCTGGTGGTATCTGATTGTAATGAAACAAGCTGGATGAGTTACGTACATTGTACTAGTGTTTTCATTTCATGCAATTGAAATCAAGATAATGCTTTTTGCAAAATTTGTTGACACAGATTGCCTTAATGAATCAAGAGATTTACTACAGAATACAATGAATTCGAGTTTTAGTAATGTTTCGTTGCGCAAATAAGCTAACATTTGCTTACAAGTAGTTGTGATTGTCTTGATGTTAGAAATACAGCGCCTTCTTTATCCAAAAAATGAAAAAGAAATACAATGCGTTCTAATTATACAAACTTTAATACACGCAGAAACTGAGTAATTTATGATAAGAATGCTTCTTGTTATTACTCACTACAAATGTTTTGATCTGACCGTTTGTTGCCACTAATTTCTATTCTTTGCTAGCATTTCCTGGAAATTTGTAATTTTGATTTTTCTTGTCTAAGGTTTATTATGAATGTAGAATTCATTGCTTGATGAGTATAGAGGCCCTAGCTATTGGTTACACATAAAGTTGTGTAATAGAATAGAAGTTTGAATGCTGATGAGTTTTAAAAGATGCAAAATTGGGGAATAATTTATGTGGAAACAAGATTTGGATTGCTACCAATGTTTCTCTAGGCTACTGCAGGTTTTTTAATGCTCTTATTATTTGAAACAATTACATGTTATCCGCTAGCTAGTGCTCCTATGCTGATTTAATCTGACACATCTTCTGTTGCCTGGAAATTGGTATTTGAGACGTTATCACCCTTATAGAGATGTGTTAGAAAGTGCAGTGCTGCTTCATCTTATTCCTAAGGTTATGCCTCATATATGTCGGTGTGTCCTCACACAGTCATCCTCATCCAGTAAACTTCATCTGAAAATCCCCCCTTTCTTTTCTTATTATGGTTTAATATGTCTAAAAGTACCTAGAGAAACAAGTTTTGGATTGCTACCAAAGTTTCTCTAGGCTACTGCAAACTTTTTTAATGTTCATATTATTTGAAGCAATTAAATGTTATCCGCTAGCTTGAAATATTTAATGCTCCTTGTATCCGTATTTAATATTGACACATCTTCTGTTGCCGTAAAATTGGTATTTGACATGTTCTCACCCTTATAACTAAGTCTTAGAAAGTGTAGTGCTGCTTCATCTTATTCCAAGGGGTATGCCTCATATATGTCTATGCGTCCTCACACACAATCATCCTCATCCAATAAACTTCATTTGTAAATCCCCTCTTTCTTTTCTTCTTATAGTTTAAGTTTTCCAAAAATACCTTGAGAAATGCTAGCATGACATAGTAATAGTTTTGTTGTAAGATGTCACTAATTTTCAGAACAAAAAAGACTAGAGTTTGATGATATGTAAAAGTCTTTTTGAATAGATTTTCTATTACTCAACTCAAGAAATCAAAATGCAGCCGATTCATCTCAGGACAGTCATATTGTAACGGTTTTTATATTTACCGTTTTGATTTCTCACGTTTTGGAACAGAGCTTCAAAAACCGGCGTACTAGTACGGAAATCGGCCGCATCAACGGTTACGAGCCACCAAACCACCGAGATTACACGCTAGTTCTTAAATTGCAGACAGCAGTTAGGAAGAACAACTAGAAGAATTGTAGGAAATGTTGTTGGTTGATGTTCTGGAAGGACAAAGGATGATGGACGGAGGACGAAGAAGTGAAAATATTGTTATCTTGGATGACATTTGTTTTGGGATGGTGAACGGGAATGGGAACACGGAACGCAACCTAGATTGACTTGGGAACGATTGGGTACGAGATACATTATGTATTAAAAATATATTTGAAAACAATAATAAACTAAATTGATTAATTTGCTTTAAGAATTACTTTCAAGTGGAATTTTTTAGATTTCTAGGTTTCATCTCATTTTTTTCTCCCCTTCTTTTATCTTAAATTTGTAATTGAAGGCCAAAATACCATTTAGAAAAGGTCTTCTACACCAGGAGGTTTTTGAGCGATTTGAGTTGCGTTTCTTGGTGATTAGGGACGAACGTTCCTGGATTGCGGAACATGGCTACATTCCACATTCCATGTAACTATGGGTGAAACATTTATTTAGAACTTAGAAGGACAGATCAAGGAGAAGAAGTGATGTTGATGCTCTAGATTGATTTGGAATAACGAAAGATAATGGATAATGACAGAGGTGGAAGGAAGAGTAAAATAATAAAATATTTTTAACTAATTAAATTAATAATAATATACGAGGGTAAAAGGACAGATATTGGGGATTTGGGGGTACAGATTTGCAATTATTATAGTACATGTAATTATGGAGTATAGTACAAGCCTAATATGTAGGATTTGAAATTGTAGGATTTTTATTAGTTAATTAGTATATAAGTGAGATTGGTTAATGGGAATATGATATATTACTTTATAGTTTAAGAACTACAATACTTTACTAATACTCCTACGTCCTAACATTGTAATGCTTTAATGTAATTATGAAAATATTAAGGTGTTAATGTAAAGTATATTTCTTAATTCCAAATTCTTTTACTTGATATATGAAAATTGTATTTCAAAAATATCATAATATTGCAATCCGTTCTGCGATAACCGCATTTGTTTAGTTCTCACGATCGCGACCATGTTTGCGACCACGACCGTGTTCATGATCGCGGCCGCGTTTTTGCACTATGACTCAACTTCAAAATTTTTGGTTTCAGCTGTTATAGAGCTCATTTATTGAAAGTTTAGGAGTCCAGTGCTCCAGTATTTTCATGCATTTGAGTTATATCTTCTATTTAGCTCACAATAATTGTGAAGATTCCATTATATTTTTTTGCTGCATTCCCCTTCTCCCTTTGTGGCCTTCTTTAAGAGTAGTATCTGCTTTCTGAATTACTTGTTTTCTTGTTTTTAGGATAAGAGAAAAGATGCTGTGAAAAAGGTTATTGCTGCAATGACAGTTGGTAAGGATGTCTCATCATTGTTCACTGATGTTGTGAACTGCATGCAAACGGAAAATTTGGAGTTGAAGAAGTTGGTATACTTGTACCTCATCAACTATGCTAAAAGCCAACCAGACTTGGCAATCCTCGCAGTCAACACATTTGTTAAGGTAAGCTGACAGTTCTCCACTGTATCCTTGATCCATTATGTCCTTTTTGTATGGGTTTATTATCTGTTATTTGTTTATGAAACCATCATTATGCTTTTGGCTGAGCCTATCTCAAATTCTCACTTGATGATTTAAAAATGGATTGTTATGTGGTAGTTAACAGGAGAATGCTTGTAAAGCTTAAAGTATCTAATTATGAGTAATAGGTGTGCTATGAAGAATTTAGACTTAAAAGGAATTTGTAAATATTTGATTCTCTTAAAGAAGATGGTCTATGTATCTTGAATTAGCAATATCTTGACCTTTGCTTATATCTCGTCTGAAATATTGGTGTTATTTGCTTACAAAGAGTAAAATATTGAAACGAAGGAAACTAAACTTGCATTGATCCATGCATTGGTCCATTAAAACAAATCTCACAGCAACCTATATATAATATGCTTACAAGCAAATACTCCTAAAACTAAGGAATACACCTGTTAGTGGTCAACAATTTCACTCCCATGATTCTCTTGCCAAGCCACTAAACATTGAGAAAACTAACTTAATGAACAACTAACTAAATTGTTGTGGAACATTTGCCCACTAGTATCATTTCACAATTATTCTTAGTATTAGAAAAATTGAAACTAAAAATTTAATACTAACTATAAGCATTTGAAGCACTGAATTCAATATGAAAAGTCTATCCACTTTGTGTGCTGTGACTCCCATCGTATGTAATTCCTCATCTTTGAGACTAGTTTAAAACCTGTCTCAACATTATTGAACCGAAGCTCTTTTTTGTTACTATTTCAAGCTTGAACTGTCATGATTAAATTGATTTCTGATGGATGATGGGGGAAGTAGTTAGTCTGTGCAGAAGATTTTCGCTTGTTGGTTGTTGGTGTTTTCAGATCAAGCAAATTTGTATTAAGGTTGTGATTGGTAGGTGGTGACTTCATATCGATGTCTATGCATTTGTTCTTCCAGAATCACATCTTGGGGTAGCTGCATTTTGTTTCCATTCTTCAACCTCCTCTCCTTGGGGGACTTGTGTTAAGCTCTTGTCATAAAGAATTGTTATTTATTAATATTCAAATCTGTGACATGTATTTGTTTTTCTTTGTAATGCTATGTTTTAGTAATATTTTTATATTCAGCTAAAAGTGGAATGTTCCTGTTTATTCTTATGCAGGATTCACAAGACCCAAATCCTTTAATTCGAGCTTTGGCAGTGAGAACAATGGGTTGTATTCGTGTAGACAAGATTACTGAGTATTTGTGTGATCCCCTTCAAAGGTGCCTTAAGGTTGACCTCTTCAATATTTAAATCTTTAAAAGCTCGTTGGCAGACTGTATGTGTCTTTGAGCAATGTTGTTTTTTTTTGTTCATTTTGCTTCTTATTAGGATGATGATCCATATGTTCGCAAGACAGCTGCTATATGCGTGGCTAAGCTCTATGATATCAATGCTGAACTAGTTGAAGATAGGGGATTTCTGGATTCACTGAAAGACTTGATATCTGATAATAATCCAATGGTAGTAGCAAATGCTGTGGCTGCTTTGGCTGAGATTCAGGAGAATAGCGCTAAACCCATCTTTGAAATCACAAGTGCTACACTTGGAAAGCTCCTTACGGCCCTTAATGAATGCACAGAGTGAGTTGTGATCTCTTGCCTTTGTAGTTTTCATATGTAGATTGTATTCTACAAAACTGCAATATTTTCTCTAGTGATCATTTTAAAATCAACCAGTGTTTTTGACTAATTTCTTCTTGGATCTCTATATAAGGGTCACTTAAAGTGTGAAGTCTGAAATAATGGATCTTTTGCCTTTTAGTACCTTGTTTATTCCCAATTCTAAATCTATTGTATTGTTTGTTCATTAATCTTCACTGATTTTCAGGTGGGGTCAAGTTTTTATATTGGATGCCCTGTCAAGATATAAAGCAACTGATGCTCGAGAGGGGGAGAACATTGTAGAGAGAGTCACTCCACGGCTTCAACATGCAAACTGTGCAGTTGTGCTTTCAGCTGTGAAGGTGATTTTGTTTTTCTTTTTGTGGTAGCTCAATGACGGCCATTGTTAGATGATTTGTTATAATCATAACCTTTCTTGTGGATTCTTGCAGATGATTCTTCAGCAGATGGAACACATCACTAGCACTGATATAGTTCGAAATCTTTGTAAAAAGATGGCTCCACCTCTAGTAACGCTTCTTTCTGCAGAACCTGAGATACAATATGTTGCTCTAAGGAATATCAACTTGATTGTGCAGAAGAGGCCAACAATTCTAGCCCATGAAATCAAGGTATCAAAGTTTTGTAAGGCCAATAGCCTGCATATTTAAGTTTTAGCTTTCCTTTTCAGTGAAATATACTACTACAAAATCACTGTCAATCAAATTCTTTAATTAAAAAGGCAGTTGTCTAATAATGGGACTTCTCATGCTTTAGAGGGAAGCCCTACATTTTATCTTCAACTAGGAAAATTGGGTATGGGGGGAGAGTAGCTATGGCAAAGAGTTTTTATTTTTATTTTTTTTATTTTTTTTTGTGGGTGGTGGGGTGGTATGCCCTCCTTCATTACACATGCCCACCTAAAATTTTTGTACCCACCATCTATCCACCACCACCACCACCTATGACTAGTAAAATTTTATACTCTTCTCTGTCCATATGTATATGCATTAACGCACCCCCACCCACTGTGGCTAACTAGGTATACTCATTATGAATAGGATTACCTTATACCCACAGTGGCGGATCTAGGATGTGAAACATGGGGTAGAAGTAAAGCATAACTGATTACTTGAAAGACTAACATCAATAAAGTAAATGTTGGTTCTTTAATTGGTGTGAAAATTGGGGTAGAAGTTGGATTAGGTTCTTTATATGAATTTGGTGTTTGAGAAGGAGTTTTTGTAGATTTTTCACGCTTTCTCTTTGTAAAAAGAATTTGTAATAGTTGAATTATTTGATGACTTCATCCTAAAATCAATGCAACAAAATTATAAAATAAACTTGATACTTTATAAGTTAATTAAAGTAATGATTAAAATGATGCTTTTTAATTTTATTCATGAATAACAATCACTAAAATCATAAACAAACACAAATACAAATTCTAATTCTAAATTGAACTATCATAAATCATAATTGAAAGTAGATAAACTTTAAATTATCATTATTTAAAGAAAATTGAATTTTATTAGAGGAAGAACCGTATAAGGCAAGATTCACAAAATAACAATTAAAGAGAAACTGAATAGGCAAAAAATTCCTTCCTTTAATAGTCATTAACTCTCATTTAGTATTAATAGAAGTTAAAATTATAGATTATCCTATGTGAGTGTTGTAGCTTAGTGATATTGAAGTATTTATGCTTACCAAGAGGTCACGGGTTCGAAACCGAAAAACTACTTTCTTGAATTTTTTTAATGGGGTTGCATATGCAACCCTACCACCTACATTGGGTCCGCCCCTGTATACCCATCTTTCATTCACTCTATGTCCGTGTAATTTGCGCTCTATAAACTGTAGTTTCTTAAAAATTTAATTGTATATCTAATTTTATTTAAACTATATAGTTGCATTTTCATTAATGGTCGTAAAATCACTTTTGTGGATGTATTTTCCTAGGGCTACCTGACGGAATCGACCTGCTACCCAGCATGAAATAAGTGGGTTTGAGTTGAAATTTTTGACCCAACTTATTAAAGGGTGGACGCGACCTGATTTGTTTTTAAATGTGTTAAGTTAAGGTCAAAATTTTAAACCTTTAAATATTTGTATATAACCTGAACTTAATTTATTTAATATTGCTGTTTTCCATAGTAAATACAAAATAAACAACTCATGAACTAGTAGTTTAAAATTAAGGCCTAAAGAATAAGATGTAGTCAATGTTAGATACCTTGAAATGGAAGCAAAAACCTCTCAACATGTTTGGTTTGGGTCAAGGAGTTTCTAACTCATTTATATATGAGCCGAACACAAACCCGATCTAACCTTATCCGTTTGACAGTCCTAGTTTTTCGGTTGTCATGGCCTATATTTTGGTTACAAAAAACCTCAAAAAATATTTACAACGATATATTGCATGAGGGTTGGGTGTTTGGCTCTTGGGTTTGGTTCTTGATATAGGGATACCCAAGAGCTGATGTACATTAGTTAACACATAGCAGTTTATGAATTATGATCGTCTGCTTATCTTGCACTTTTTTGTTCCAAGGTTTTTTTCTGCAAGTACAACGACCCTATATATGTCAAGATGGAGAAGTTAGAAATCATGATCAAGCTTGCTTCAGACAGGAATATTGATCAGGTGATTAAATTATTATCTGCTGCTATCTAATTATACGATATTCTATGAACATTGATCTTGACTTAATGAACATGATTCCAGGTTTTACTGGAGTTCAAAGAATATGCCACAGAAGTAGATGTGGATTTTGTCAGGAAGGCCGTGCGTGCAATTGGCCGTTGTGCCATCAAGTTGGAGAGAGCTGCTGAACGATGCATTAGTGTCTTGCTGGAGTTGATCAAGATCAAAGTAAATTATGTTGTCCAGGAGGCAATTATAGTCATTAAGGATATATTTAGAAGATACCCTAATACGTGAGTTAGTGAACTTTGAGTCTTTTGCAGTCATATGGTTTGCTTCATTTTTTTTCTCTTATAGTTTCCCATGGTTAATCCAGCTATGAGTCCATCATTGCGACCCTCTGTGAGAGCTTAGACACTCTAGATGAACCAGAGGCCAAGGTATTGTTTTTTGATAATGGACAATGAAGATGGTTTAAATTGGGCATCTGATTGAGGCTTATTCATTTGTCTATATATATTTTACAGGCATCGATGATCTGGATCATTGGCGAATATGCAGAAAGAATTGACAATGCAGATGAGTTGTTGGAGAGTTTCTTAGAAAGTTTCCCTGAAGAGCCTCCTCAAGTCCAGTTGCAATTGCTTACAGCCACTGTTAAGCTTTTTCTAAAAAAGCCTACAGAAGGACCACAACAAATGATTCAGGTATTTTTAACTATTTTGGGGGTTGAACACACTCGGCCTTTCTCTGTGTTATCTAAGAGGTCTCCATTAACAAATTGATTTGATGTTTACCAAGCAACTGGCGAAATAATACATTTAGTTTAGGTTCTCTTTGGAAACTCGACATTTGTTTTAGATAATTGGAATCTCAAGTGCTACATAGTGATTTCACATCTATTGTTTGGCCAAATTAGGAACTCCTTCTGGAATTTCAAATATAGATTACTATTTGGGAAATAAGTGTAATTCTACTTATTAAATTTATAAGTATGTAAATCAATATTTGAAAGTGGTATGGGGACAAACTACAAGAACTAGGCAATTATCATAAGCCTTCAGTAGCAAAACTGAAGAAAAAAACAGAAAATTAATTCAATTACTCTTCTCGATCTTCCTACTTTTAGACTGCTACTGCATCAACCAATTTTGGTTTGCCAATCCTAAAATAAGAATCCCTGATATGTTGACCTAAAACATTAAGTAATATTGAAACTTTTGGTTGAAGTCCCTTGTTTTTGAAGCTCTTTTTGTTACTTTAGATTTTATTTGAATCATAAACGATTATTCCTTTGTTTTTAGATCTTCAACATTTTTGAGTGAATAATTTTTTCTCTACTGTAGATTTCTCCATTGAGAAATCAAAACTTTAAGCATCCGTCCTAATTTTGCTCTAAATGCTCGTTATCATCTTTTTTAAAAGTTTCAAAAATGAGACTAATCTTAGTGGTGCTTAACTTTAGATCTCAAATGAATGAATGATTGTCTAATCGGGAAGCATACAAGGAACTACTTAAGATATAGAGGAAGAATTCTTTGAAACATTAGATAACATATAGCAATGTTGTTGAGAGATACAATGGGGATCCATAGTTGAGCTGAGACTCGAGAATAAAGCCGAAGATTTCTAGGATGTGATGAGTTTTGGAACTCGGAAGCAATTAGTTTATACAGAGGATTTCCATATTGTAGCTCTTCGACCTTTGTAATTGGGAGATAGAATTTGGTTAACTATAATTATAAATATTGGAAATTCCCTAAGTACCATCTGGATCAAATCTCAACTTTTAAGTGATTTGGGAGTTCTCAAACATTTCATTGGTGTATTATAAGGTAATGTTGAATAGTGTGGTGATCAAATTGTAATTGTAATTGACCGAAAGATTAGATATCCTATGCACCGGCATATAACAAGTTTTTACACATTAATATGGGAGTAGTATTGGTTTAGTTAGTAGATTTAGAAACCTTTATGACTCAGCAAATACATATAATGTGGCCTTGTTTTGCACCATGGTTGTGTACTGGATAAATAGTGATTAAGGGGAAGGAGAGATAAATTTGTCCAAAAGGTTCTGAAATTGTTTAGGGGCTTAGGGCTTTCATGCATAATTCCATCCTACAAGAGCATCTGGTTTTAATACGGACCTATAAGCATCAAGAATTTTTAAAATCTAGTTCTTTGCATACCTGTACCATAGCCATCTATGTTACTTGAACTTTTTGACATGCTTCAAGTGCTTGTATTGGAGCCTCTCGTACTCCAACATCGGTACGACTCTTAAAATTACGTGGTGAACCAAAATCAATAAAATCTTTTTCTTAATAGTTGTATCCAACACTTGGATAAGTACCCAAGTCCGTAACTTATAAGTACCCGAGTCTATGTAACGTAAGTATCTATGCTCAAAATGTAAAATTTGCATGATGAAAATTGCTAGTCTAAGATAATAGAATTGTTTGTACATTAGCATAACTGAAAATATGACTTGAAGCAAAACATATTGTCCATTTTGTTGTGATCATTTCTGATGCTGGTATCGCTTCCCTGGATGCTTTTGTATTTTCAGGCTGTTTTGAACAATGCCACCGTTGAGACTGACAATCCTGATTTACGTGACCGTGCTTACATTTATTGGCGTCTTCTTTCAACAGATCCTGAGGTTAGTACGAGAAAATTACTTTGAAGTATGTTTATTGCAACATGCTCAGTAATTATTTTCTCAGTTATCAAAGAGATCGTGGTGTTAATTGATTCAATGCTCTAGCTGAAAGCAAGATCTTTTTGTCTCATAGAATCCTCATCTAATATGTTGCTTATTGAGTTCCTAAAAACGATTTCTGGAGTAGGTTGCTACCAATGCATGCAGTATGTAAAAATGCTGCTCCCTCAATTAAGTCATACAAAAGGTCTTTTCAAGTTTAAGGTTGATTACTTTGGTTACACTTTCACAATTGACTTATGCTTAAGAGAAACTGGCTGCGAATGACATCTATTTGATTAATTTCATTTTTATTTACAAAATTCATAGTTGTGTCTGGAGACTTTTAAAGAAGGCATATGGATTTTTTAATATGGGACAAGTGCCGGTTTTCCGCAATTTATTCGTGAACTTTTTGCGTAGTAAAAATATGAGAAAATGTTGGGAAAAAACTGAGCTGAGTAGAACTTAATATAAGCTGGGGTGAACTGCCATTTTGTCATTTTTCCAATTTTTTTTTACTCTGAATGCTTTCTGACTCGGTGACTTGGAGACTATACATTGGAAATTTACACTTAACAGAGAAATTGCTTTGTTGCAGGCTGCTAAAGATGTCGTGTTAGCAGAAAAGCCTGTGATCACTGATGATTCAAACCAGCTTGATTCTTCTCTTCTTGATGAACTACTTGCAAATATTGCAACTCTATCATCTGTTTATCATAAGCCACCAGAATCATTTGTAACTCGTCTCAAAACAGTATCCCAGAGAACTGAGGAAGATGATTACACTGAGGAAAGTGAAATAGGACATGCTGAATCACCTGCACGTCCTGTTGAGGGTGCTGCATCACCTTCACCAAGTTCAGCACCAAGGCAGCCTGTGGCCGCTCCAGCACCTGTTCCTGATTTACTTGGTGATCTAATAGGCCTGGACAATTCGAATTCTCTTGTTCCAGTTGACCAGCCTGCACCAGCTGGGTGAGTGAGACCACTCATACGTTAGACTTGAAAACTCACTCATCTTGAAGTCGATTTCTATACATACTGTTCAGGACGTTTTACTAACACATTGATTGTCCAAAATTTCACATTTTCTTGTTTTGAAATTGCATATATTGAAGCACCAACCTCATATAAAATATGTTAATGACACTACATGTCTGGATCTGCTTTTGACCTGAAATTTTGAACTTTGTGACTTAAAAGATGATATTCTTATTTCACTTTTTTCCCGTGCAGCCCTACTTTGCCAGTTTTGTTACCTGCAGCGAAAGGTCAAGGTTTACAAATCAGTGCAGAACTTACACGTAGAGAGGGACAAGTGTTCTACAGTATGCTTTTTGAGAATAATACACAATCAGTTCTTGATGGATTTATGATCCAGTTCAATAAAAACACTTTTGGCCTTGCTGCTGCTGGTCCTTTGCAGGTATGTTGCTGGTTGGAAAGTCTTTCATGGAGAACATTTTTCGTTATATTTTATATTTTTTTCAAAATGCTGATATTAGTTTCCCAGGTTCCACCTTTGCAACCGGGGGCATCAGCGAGGACTCTTCTTCCAATGGTTCTATTTCAAAATGTAGCTCCCGGTGCTCCAAACACTCTTCTTCAAGTGGCAGTGAAAAATAACCAGCAACCAGTGTGGTATTTCAATGATAAAATTTCATTGCATGTGCTGTTCACTGAAGACGGGAGGATGGAACGTGCAACCTTTTTGGAGGTACTTATTTGAAATTTGATTGTATTCTTTCTGTAAACCTTTTTAATTTCATTTTGATCAAATTTCATTGAAGTTTTGCCTGGAATTTTACTGCTTAAATCTTTTGACTTGAATCTGCTAACAATTTATATTTAACAGACATGGAAATCTCTTCCTGATTCAAATGAGATTTTGAGAGAATTCCCTAGCCTTGTAATACACAGCGTGGAATCAACTCTCGACAAATTAGCAGCTTCAAACATGTTTTTTATAGCAAAGAGGAAAAATGCAAACCAGGAGGTGTTGTATCTCTCAGCTAAGATTCCCAAAGGAATTCCATTTTTGATTGAATTGACCGCAGCGGTTGGAATTCCTGGTGTCAAATGTGCAATCAAGACACCAAGCCCCGAAATGGCACCTCTCTTCTTTGAAGCACTCGAGCATTTTCTTCAGAATTGAAACCATTTTCATCTTGGTTATCCCCGTTGAATATTTGTATACTTGTAAGCACTCTTGCTAGGTTTCCGAGGGTTTATCTTTTTTCCCCTTATTTTGTTGTTGTGTTACTGCTGGTTTCTGATTAGTTCATATAGTTTCCGGCTGTTTTTTGGGTTATACAGGTCAAATTTATTCTTATGTCATTTTCATTGATTTTATTAAAGGTTGTAATATAAATGTTTCAAGAATTAATTTCTTATATTATCTGCCGCAACGATGGAGTTTATGTTTGAGATGCAGAAGTATTAGTCTTTTGCCATCATGCTTTTGTGAAGTCTGAAATTCTGGTTGTTTTCAATATTGACTGTTTTATTTTTCAGGTATAGAAGTATTCTAGAGATATACTTTCTTTTTAAAATGACTACAACTTTAGTAGGATCCATTATTAATCAATTAATCTTATTTTACAACTTTTTATCTAAATGTTAAAAAAAAAATTAATCAAGTGATAGTTTGTTTGATATGTCTTATACATTGATAAATAGATAAAAATGAAAATTATTTCTTTTAAAAAGTCACATATATTAATATAAGTTACTAAATCATCTTTATCATTATTATATCAGTGTATTTCGCTCATAGACAATCTATGGTTGGGGTTTAGTGAGGAAAGATAGATAGCTCCTACCCCAAATAGGAAAGTACGGTCAAAGAGTGTATTCCGCTCATAGACAATCTATGGTTGGGGTTTAGTGAGGAAAGATAGATAGCTCCTACCCCAAATAGAAAAGTGCGGTCAAAGAGTCTTTCGATTCAAATAAAATGTTTTATGTGTGTGGTTTGTAGTCTTGTAAATTTTCTACTATAAAGAATCTATAATAATAATAAATAATACTAAAACAGAAATCATCTAAGGACAAGTGTCAGCTTTTGGTGAATTTAGTTCCTGCTCAATATCTAGAGTATTGAACACGTTAGGAGCCATGACTATTGATTTGTCATTACATTTAATGATTACTAATAAAATATATATAATCAAGGAATTAATTTTTGAACAAGAAAAAAATATTTCATTGATCAACCAAGACAAATACAAACACAAGACCAAGGGGTTCCAACTCCTTTTTACACGTTGCATCAGTATGAAAATGGAGCCCACCTTCGAGGAAGGGTTGAACCATCTCACTCTTCATATGCATAAAGAAGGAGACCCCTCAGAGAAGAAGAAGAACTACTAAACATCAAAAAGTTTCGGAAGCCAAGCTTGACAACTCCCTATGGGGTACAAGCTTAAGAGTCTAATCCTCACTTCATGGAGGATCCGCTTGGTTACAATAGCAACAATACTCATACTAAGTGACCAAACCGCTTTATTACGGGTCTCCAAATCATATACGTGAGGCTACTTATACATGTGAAGACCAACAGTCTCTTCGGCCCTCGCCATTTTTTTGCAGCAATGCGGCGCAGGTTACGCAGAATCTGGACACCTAGCCATTGCTCAACGATCTGCAAGCACTTTTCACTAAAAGCACATTTGAAAAAGAGATGATCCACATACTCAGGTACACTATTGCACATAGGTCACACATTCACATCCAAAATATTCATTTGAGCTAATTTGTCCCTGGTTCGAAGACTACTTGTCATAGAAGGCCAGAGAATAAACCGTGCTCTAGGGATAGAAGCACGATTCCACACAAACTTATCCCAGCGAACTCTAGTAGATGTATCCAGGTATTGCACGTAGACCTCTTGGATTTGATATTTCGGTGTACGCATCCACTCGCCTAACAGAAGTTTAACATAGTAATGCTTCTTCAAGGCCCAGTTAGCTGTAGTAAGGGGTTAAAGAGCATCCAGTAAGCACCCTTCGTGTAGACTTTATGGAGCCATTTAACCCAAAAGGATTAGTATACATTTATTTACAAATTTTGTTATATTCTTTATTCTTCAGTTTTGGCAAAAAAAAAAAATCACAAAAAAATCACTATACCTTTTTCTCACAAAAAATATCCATTATTTTTCTATTTTTAGATCAAAATATTAGGTTTTTTTTCTTCTTAATTATCTATCTTTTTAAATTTTTTTGGTTTAATTGATTTGAACAATACAGAGAAAAATTTAAGTAAATGTGCCATGAAAGGCTTTTTTATCTATTATCTTTTTTATCTATCTATTTCTTCTTAATATATATATATATATATATATATATATATATATATATATATATATATATATATATATATATATATATATATATATATATATATATATATATAGATATATATATATATATATATATATATATATATATATATAGACACACACACACACACACACACACACACACACACACACACACACACACACACATATATATATATATAATAATAATAATAATAATAATAATAATAATAATAATAATAATAATAATAAATGATTCTTTAAAATGTAGAGAGAGAGGCTCTCTTAGGGTTTAGTTTTCCTTCCCTAAGTTGGGCCTCATGCTTCGCCTGGTGTCTTTCTTTGTGTTTTCTGATTCTGCTCTTTGTTCCTTTTCGATCTGCTTTTATTTTCTTCCCTTATTTCTTTTTTGTTTCGTTGCGTTATATATGTTCCCCTTTGGCGATTCAACCTGTGCTCATCTATTTGGGATTTCTCAGGTGGTTTAGACTTGGGCAATTTTCAGGCGGTATCAAGGTGTTTGCTCGTGGTGTATCTGGGTTGCTTTTAGGATACACTAATCTGGTGTTTTTCGATGGGTTTTTGGGTCGGCTGATTGGCGGTGGTTCTGGAAATCGAGGACTAGTTTTTTTTAGGGTCCTCTCTAGTGTTTTTAGGCTTTAAATGTGGCGATGGTCCTTTATAGGCGGTTTTAGGCGATCTCTTCTTTGACTTTGGCGATCTGGAGTTATTTAGGATGACATCCTTTCAGTTTTCTGGTGAGTTTCCATTTCAAATCTGGGCCTGTTACTTTAATCTAGTGTATGCCCAGTTCAGTCCGTGAGTGTGGTGTCGGTGACGGAGTTTTCTGGAGGTTTTTCGTGGTGTTTCTCTGGTGTAATCGTGGTGTTTATATGGTGTTTTATTGGTGTTTCTATGGTGGTTTGTGTGCCTCCTGTTTTGTCCCTTGGCTTTGAATCTCGAGATTCCATGGATTTTCTTTCGCGGTGCTCATCTCAGAATGGGTTTTATCGATGATTTAGTAGCCGGGTTGGAGTGTTAATGACGGTTGCTAAGTTTTCGACGGTGGGTATTGGTTCTGCTCTGGTGTTTTTTCTGCCTCTGTATCTTTATTCGATGGTGAATCTGGGTGGGTCTTGCTGTTGGCTGCTTGTGCGCTTTTTCTGGGGATGGATTTTTACTTTGTTCTGGTGTTTTCATGGAGTCTTGCTAGGGGTTAGGCGTAGGAGCTTTTGGTGTTTGAAGGCTGGTGGTGTTTGGACTTATATGGTGGTGCAGGGGTTTCTGATAGTCTTGTTTCTTTTGGAAGATGTGTGCCGTTTTGGAACTCTTTACAATGGTGTTAGGGTGTCTTTGCTGGTGGGCTTAGAGATTTAGTTTTTCAGAGGAGTCAGCTTTGGTGAATTTTGGGCTTGGGTTCATAGGTTTTTCTGGGGTGCGTCTTTTCATTCCAGTCACGTATTGCTTTGGGTGTTAGTTTTCTTGGCGTTTTGGAGTAGGTAGTGTTAGGGGTGACCAGTTTTTATGGTGTCGGGGTATTGCCTGTTGAGCTGGGTAGTGTTTGTTTGGGGTCTTGTATGTTCGAAGAGTTTCAATGGTGTTGTTGGTGTCAATGGGTTTGGTTTTTTGATGGGTTGTTTCGACGGTTCTTCTCCTCTAGACTGTTTTGTTTTAGAGTTGATGGTGATTGGCAGCGGTGGAGTCGTCTTTGATGGTGATTGATGAGATTTTGGTCGGTTTCTTGGCTGATGGTGGAGCCGTTTCTGGAACAGTGTTGTGTCTTTTGCGGCTGGGTGGCCCCTTTGCAGGGCCTTTTTGTCTTCTTGGTGTTAGTATTAGCTCTACTTGGTGTGTTAGGTGCCTAGACTACTTTGTTTTGGTGTTTTTAGAAATCAAAAACGTTGTCGTATAGTCCACCCCTATGCTGTATTGGGTGGCCTGTTTCTTGGCCCCCTCTTCCAATGGCTTTTTTCTCTACGGGGTTTTTTTATGCCGGCGGGATTGGGGTCCCAAGTTACAGTGTGGTGTTCTCCTCCGTATTTATTATTATATATATTCCAAATTTTCAATATATATATATATATATATATATATATATATATATATATATATATATATATATATATATATATATATATATATATATATATATATATATATATATATATATATATATATATATATATATATATATAGGGTCGGGATCCGGTGAGACCATCCCTTTAGGTGAGACCATGTCTTATATGAGACTAAATTTAGGCCATTAGATCGTATTAAATCCAACAGCTGAGATTAATGATATAAACCTTCCCTACAACCATGCTTAATTAACTATTTGCTCTATTTGCACTTTCTGCTCCGTTCTCTCTCCACCATGAAGCTTTAAAATTATTTTCGAATTTACATAAATTATTTTCGTTAAAATTTGGATAATTTTCGGTAAAATTTTTGATTATTTTCGTTAAAATTCATTGAGAAATTTTCGATTTGAGTATTTGAGAACTATTGAATTGCATATTAATCTTACTATATGAGAATTTTTGATTTTATTGTTCTGATAATTTTTGAATTACATGTTACTTTCGAATTTTCATTAAAATTTTAAATTCATGTCGTGAAATTTCAAATTGAATGATCTTGTTATGTTCTTATTTTTTTCCAATTGAACGTTCTTAATCATTTGAACTTTAAAAAAATTATAAAAAATAAGCAAAAACTTTGAAAATGAGCAAACCTATTTGTGTAGTAATATAGAACATTTATCATTAACAAACTTAATTAAAAATGATTTATTATCGAATTCCAAAGTTGTGTTATTGTGGTACGATCGTTCCTATGTTCTTATTTTAAATTTGAGTATCATTGTTGCGTTATTATTGTTGTTACTAGGATAGTTTGTTTTGTTGAGTTTGTGCTTCCTAAATAATGGTGTGAAGATTTTGTATCGAACATCATCTTACTGGTGTGAAGATTTTTGAGTTGATATATCTTAAAGAATTATTTGCTTATTTTATGACAAATTCTTGTTTATTCATTGTTCATATGACAAATTCTTAGGCGCATCAACTTTCTGTTAGCAAAGAGGAACTCTTTGAGTTATTGGCTACTAGTTGGCATGTTTAAATGTATGTTAAAGAACGGTTGGAAACACATTTGGATTCACTTCTTTTTTGACAATCTTGAATTTTATGTTTTTGAGATTTGCTACCTTTTCAACTTAACCAAGTTATAATACATTTCCTCTTCTATATTTGATCCCGCTGAGAATTATATATCTTTGATATTTCCTGCATATAAGAAAGAGCACAGACTTCCAATACACTTCAGGAAACTATTAAGTAAGTTTGTCTAGAATACAATGGCAAAATAAGATCCTTCAATATTCTTTTTGTCTTTCTATTACCTCTTTTGTTAGTACCTTGAGTGTTTTGGAAAACCTGTGTGTCCCCAAAATATATTTGCTATTCATCTCTGTTTTTCCTGACAGTTGTAATTATGTATATGTTGGTGAAAAGTTACATAGAAAATGATTTAAAACATATGATAAACTTATTAGCTCAAATGGTAGAGCACTATGCAAATGCATAGGAGATGTAGGTTCAATTCCTACATAAGTTATCTCTATAAACAAAATTAATTAAAAAAATAAAATCAAATTCGTACTAAATTATATGAGCAAAAAAATGGTTTGAAATTATTTATAACTATATAAACTTTGTAACAATTAAACTCTCATACAAACTTGTGTCTCCACATTACATAAAGGAACCTACGTGGGATTCGAACCCACATCTTTTGTGCATTTGCACAATGCTCTACCCTTGAGCTAGTAGGTTAACGTACTTAAAGCATTCAAACACACTCACAAATGAGCATTAATTTGACAAATTGAGCAAAAATCATTTGCTCATTTGACAAATGATCATTAAATAGTTTGCTCATTTGACAAAAGAGCAAAAATTAATTGCTCATTTGACAAATGAGCAAAAAATTAATTGCTCATTTTGACAAATTATTTGCTCATTTTTGACAAAATGAGCCAAAATTAGCAGATGTAGCCCTCGCTGTTGCAAATTCTCCTGCAAGAAAATTATCAATTCAAAAAAGGAGGTTTTTCCAATTTCTCAATTCAGCACAAAGTATCTATACATCATGAAGAAACTGAGAAAATAAATGTCATAGTAGAGACAATAATAGTCATATGTCCTGGAGCACACCCATTCAAAACTGGATTAAGGAGCTATGACCCAAATTGGCTTGACCTGTCTGCTGAACTCCCAACCAGCAGCGCGCTTGCTGCCCTTCTCCACTCTAGGCAGCAGCATCAACAGCAGGTCCTCCAGTCTATGTTCGTTTCCTCTGACAGTAGCAACTGATTCACCAGTGTACTGACCAGGTGTGTACCAGCTGTGACCCCCCAGCAACTTGTGAGCATCCTTGCAGCAGTAGCTTGTTTTGTGTTTCACCAGCAGCTTTGCAAGCATCCGTGCAACCTTGTGTGTTAACCTTATGGTGTGTAGGTCCTCCTAGCAACAGATTGTGGGTGCCTCCTTTCAAAGCAGCAACTTTTATCTCCACAGCAGCAGCCTCATTCCTTTGGCTTCTGATTTCAAGCAATTGATAGCATTATGTTGTAATAGCTTTCACCCATAGATTCTGTTTTTTGGGTTACTGTTTTTGTATTTTGAGCCCTTCCCATTTATTTTCTAGGGTGTTTTCTTCTTATTTTTAGAGCCTTAGTTGTGCATTTGTTAAGAGCAGCAAACGTGTCTCTTCTTCACAAAACAACCCCTGTTTGTGCAGCAGTAGAGGGAGTAAGATACACAACACAATTCAAAGTTTCATGTACTTGTCTGAAAGCTTATAATATTTACTAAGAGATTTTATGATAAATAGCTTTAATCATTAATTAACAAATGAGCAAATACTTAGTTGCTAATTTAACAAATGAGCAAAAACTTAGTTGCTCATTTGTCAAATGAGCAAATAGGTAGTCATTCAAATGAGCAAACATTTCTTTAATCATTAATTAAATCAACAAGTATTTATTTTCTCATTTGTGAAATAAACAATCAATTATTTTCAAATCCCATTCAAGTGGAACATATAAGTTTGGCAATGCGTATAATATCTTCTAATCTTTCTTGGACAGATATGACTAACTATAAGAATTTGATTATATCTCTGCCTACTTAAAGTACCTGAACATCATTAGCTTTACTTCAGGTCAATGGTAATGAAGATTCAATGTGGCAATAAAAAAGGAATATAGAGTAAAAAATAAGAAGAATAAACCACACCCCAGTTGTCCACTGCTCTTTTCAATAATCTTTAAGTGCCTCAATGACAAGCAACTTACGACTTGCAATTTTACTATCTAAACTTACTACAACTGTACAACATGCTTTTAGAGTTGGCATAGTACATTATGAATAACAACCCCTAATTTGAACCAGGGGCGGAATCAGAAAAATAAACAAGGGCTGTCCACGACGAGCTTTTATATTACATTGCGTTTAAAAATTACATTGAACACCGAGCTCCAGAGGTTATTTTTTGAAAAAAATTATCTATTTTAAACTGTAAAAAATAAATATCAATCATCAATCCACTTACGAAAATAAGTAACTAAGTAAGCCTAATTTGATCAATCGAAATTACTAACTAAAAACATCTAAATGAAACAAGTAATTTAAGAAAACAACAACTTAAGAAAACAGTAAATAGAAAATAAGGATGAATAGAAAACAAAAAGACAAGTAATTAAAAAAATAGGAAACAATAATGAATAATTGTATTTACTAATTAAACCTATATAAGAACCTAATTTGAACCATAGCTTCAAACCTTCATACCATGTACCAAGTTACACAGTACGAGTGAGAAAAATGATGAAAGAATAGGAGGAATCAAGAGGGCTTCCAGTTTTCAAAAATCAAAAAATAAAAAATAAATTGAAAATGTAAATTGTGGTAAGAAGGATTTGAACCTGCGATGTCAAGCTTATTAGTTTAAGCTCTTTACCAACTGGGCTACCTAATACTCTTATTATACACTTGTTTTTTTAAAAAATTTATGTGCTGTCCATTGCCTACCCGGATACCCCTGTGCATCCGCCCCTGATTTGAACTATATACACACTTCAGTAGTTCAGATCATCTACACAGCAAGCTTAAGCAATAAAATTATAGCCTCAATCAATTGCTTGCAATTATACTTAGATTTAGAGCTCTGAAATATTCACATTCAGATCCAACACCAGAGAACAAAAACACAAAAAAAAAAAGAAAGAAAACTGAAAAAAAAATCAGTGAGGCATTTCGTCGAATACCTTGTAAGCAGTCACAATTCTCAGCTTCTTTGCGTACAACATCAAGAACATAATCAATAAAGATTCAAACAACAAAATTCAATAAATTCACAATCAAATTAATAAAATGAACCTACGTGGGATTCGAACCCACATCTTTTGTGCATTTGCACAATGCTCTAACATTAGCTTGAACTAGTAGGCTAACGTATTTTTTTGCTCATTTGACAAATGAGCAAAAATTAATTGCACATTTTGACAAATTAATTGCTCATATTTGACAAATTAGTAAAGAATAAATATTATTTGCTCATATTGACAAATTATTTGCTCATATTTCACAAGGACATAACAATACTAGAGGATCAAGGTTGCCAACAGTATGTTCCAGCAACAATTCAACTCGCAAACAGAAAAAGGCAAGCATGTGAAAAACAGAGACGATGATAGTTTCCTACATAAATGGTTAAGGGGAAGGAATACAAC
The DNA here is from genome assembly GCA_019776075.1 of Amaranthus palmeri. NCBI lineage: Eukaryota > Viridiplantae > Streptophyta > Magnoliopsida > Caryophyllales > Amaranthaceae > Amaranthus > Amaranthus palmeri. The sequence continues at coordinate 59,083 of JAAKBH010000799.1, forward strand.
AATTTTTATACCATTTTAGACCTCTGGGTAGATTTCTTAGCTCATATTTGAAACGAGCAAACATTTCTTTGCTGATTTGTCATTTGTGAAATGGGCAACTATTAGTTTGCTCATTTCTTTGCTCATTTGTGACATGAGCAACCATTAGTTTGCTCATTTGTCAAATAAGCAAATAATTAGTTACTCATTTGTTAAATTAGCAAACATTTCTTTGATCATTTGGAAAATGAGCAATCGATTTTTTACTCATTTAGCAAATTAGCAAATAGTTAGTTGCTAATTTAACAAATGAGCAAAAACTTAGTTGCTCATTTGTCAAATGAGCAAACATTTCTTTAATCATTCATTAAATCAACAAAAATTTCTTTGCTCATTTGTGAAATGAGCAATCATTAGTTTGCTCAGTTGTCAAATAAGCAAATAACTATTTGTTAAATAAGCAAACATTTCTTTTTTCATTTGGGAAATGAGCAATCAAATTTTTGATCATTAGGGAAAGAACAATCAATTTTTTGCTCATTTAGCAAATGAGCAAATAGTTAGTTGCTCATTTGTCAAATGAGCATATAATTAGTTGCTCATTTGTCACATGAGCAAATACTTAGATGCTAATTTAACAAATGAGCAAAAACTTACTTGCTCATTTGTCAAGTGAGCAAATAGTTAGTTGCTCATTTGTCAAATGAGCAACATTTCTTTAATCATTCATTAAATCAGCAAGTATTTCTTTGCTTATTTCATCCACATGAACAATCAAAAAGCATATGATATATTCTAGTAATAAGCAGAGTATCATCCACATTCATTCAAAAATCTCAATAATAACACAATGGAGATATAGGAAGCCGACTCACATATTTGCAACATAAGTTCATGTAGATCTGAGGTTGTTTGTCCACTTGCCTCCATTAGCACATATTGGTAAATGCATATGGATATCTATCCTCTTGTATGGGACATATTTAGTAAAATTTAGAATATATGCAAAAACTATTTATAAAATATGATAAAACCTATTACTTCAACTGGTAGACCATTTGAAAAGGCAACATTTCTTTGCTCAGTGGTAAAATAAGCAAATATTTAGTTGCTAATTTTACACAAATGAGCAAAACATAGATGTTCATTTGTGAAATGAGCAAAAACATAGATTGTCTTTTTATTGTCTACTCGGTCTATTTGCTTCAAGCACTTAATTACTTACAATAACATGAATGTTATAATCCCGACATTTGATAGTCTTTTTAGCATAGAGCACAAACTAGTTGCTCATTTGTCAAATGAGCAAATAATTAGGTGCTCATTCATTATAAAAGTTAGGCAGCATGTTCAATGGACTCACAGGCAGCCTTGTTGCCACTTTCAGATATGTATAACTTACAACGAACAAGCATAGGTCTTACCATTTTATGATGTCAGCTAATACACACATTAGACAGCTTACAACAATGCTAAAAAGTCAAATAATCTGACCTATTTGTACATAAAGCAGCATCATCAACATCAAGAAACAGTAAAAACAACAATTAATCTTAGATTGAGCGAAATAGCAAGAAGAAACACTAAGAAACAACAATTGATGAAGGAAAAAACAAAAATGAAGACAAATCTTCACAAATATAAAACAAAAATTGGTCTTAGTTTGAGCAAAATGTAACCTAAAAACAATAACAAAATAAAACGAAAATGAAGATAAAACGAAACAATAAGATTGGAAATTAAACTAACATTAAGATTGTAGATAAAACGAAACAGCAATTGAAGAAGAAACAACCATAAATGAAGATAAATCTTAAACTCACACATTTGAAGATAAAATTGGTCTCAGAATTAAAGATTTAACAGTAAGATTAAACTCACATTGATGAAGATAAAACAAAAAGATTGAAGAAACTGAAAATGAAATAGCAAATGATGAAGATTGACCAGAGCAGAGAAAAACAATAACATCAAATTCACATTAGCCTAAAACGAAACAGCAATTGATAAAAATTGAAGATGATAAAACGAAACAGTATGATTAAACGAAATAGTAAGATTAACCTAGAAACCAAACAACATAATTAAACGAAATTCGATTAACATTAAACAGTAAAATTAAACTCACATTAACCTAAAATTAAACTCACATTAAGATTGAAGTTTGCTGAATTGATGAAGATTCACCAGAACAGAGAGAAACAACAAATTAAGCGAAAATTGTGATGAAGATTGAGCATTGAAGATTGAGCAAACAGTGTTAAACTATGACTGGTGTGGAAATTGAAGATTGAGCGAAACCGTTGTGAAGATTGAGCGAAACCATTATGAAGATTGAGCAAAATTTGTGAAGATTGAGCGAAAATGAGTACTAACAGGATAAAGAAAATTTCTGAAATTTTGCTCATTAAAATTTGTTTTTTCTTGTTTAACGATTTATATTGAAGAAAGTAATATGTGACGATTACCTTAACAATCGAATAAGCTTAGAGGTCGCTTCAATGGAAGAGAGAAAGCTCAGATTTCGCTTCAATGGAGGAAACAAGTCGATCTTAAGAATTTTCTTCAATGGAGGAGATAGAGATGGGTATATGAAGGGTTGCTGAATGTTTTTGGGGAGATAAAGCAAATGACGTGAATAATGAGATAGAGGGTATATGTTGCATAATATTACAAAAATGCCATTACTCATCAATTAATCTCAACCTTCAAATGAAATGTAATCAGTGGTCTACATTTGTTCTCACATAAGAAACTAGTCTCACATAAAGGAGGAGTTCTCACATGATCCCATTTCTATATATATATATATATATATATATATATATATATATATATATATATATATATATATATATATATATATATATATATATATATATATATATATATATATATATATATATATATATATATATATATATATATATATATATATATATATATATATATATATATATATATATATATAAATGTATATGAAGGTGGGTAATAAGTATTTACACATATATATTGTAATTAAAAGAATTACATATAAAGAAACCCAATATACGTTATTAATCAAAAGTTTATAGGTTTTGAAACATATCAATATATACTACATTCTCAGTACAGTATCAGATTTCACCATCCTTGTCGCATTTGAAAATTCTTCGTGTTTTCCTCATAGTCACTTTAGAAATGGCGTCATAAAATTGTTCGTGACTAAAAATATGCTAAGATATAAATAGACCAACTTGAGATACTGTATGTCCTTGACTTTTATTAATAGTCATTAATATTTCATATGTCCATCTCAGTAGAGAAATAGTATTGCAAACAATTGGGGCCAAATGGGCTATTTAAATTGTAATTTCATCCATGAAAGTGTTTATACATTTTATTTTCATAAAGGAATAATTAAATTACAAAAAACAGACAATATTTTCAGTTGATTGATTTTTATTGCACTAAATTTGGTAGCTACAATAGTCTGATTGCCTACACACTGACTGAATTTGGTTGATTTTTGCATTAATTTATTTGTTTTCATAATTATCATTTGGTTCAATATTTTATACATTTTTTCTAAAATTCAAAATTATTATTATGGTAGTCTGACAATGTAAATGACTGATTTTAATAATCAATTAATGAATTTATGTCATAAATTTTGAACAACTATTGCTGGAAAAAAGAACAATTATGTACATCTAATAATTTAGTATAATTGCTTGTAATGAAAGTAATTTATTTTGCAATATAATTTATTACTAGTGCATTTTCATTTTTATCTATTTGTCAGTATAAGTTTCTAAATTGTATATTCATATATAACTGTGTAATTGGAATAATTATGATTTATTGCATTCATTAATGTATAAATTTTTCCAAAATTAAAATACAAACGTGTAAATATGGAAAGTTAAAAAAATGCAAATAAATCAATTTCATTGACACCATGCAATGAAAAAAAGACTAATGACATGCTCACATTCAACTTGCCCTTTTTCTAAAATACATTAAAATTAATAGATTGTATGATTATATTTAGGTTTTTTTTGAAAGAAAAAGAACGCTATTAAAAAATGGAAAAATTACCCAGAATAATACGACCTTTCACCTATTTTGCAAGAATAATACGAACTTTCAATTAACCACCAATAATACGAACTTTGACATGTATTTTCCAGTGGTATACCTTACCTGTTTACAACCGGTTCTACAGGTCAAATTATGACCGTTGCTTCTCACGACATGTTGAGGAAGACCAAAAAAGGCTGTGCAGACATGTTCCTCAACATGTTGTGAGAAGCAACGATCATAATTTGACCTGTAGAACCGGTTGTAAACAGGTAAGGTATACCACTGGAAAATACATGTCAAAGTTCGTATTATTGGTGGTTAATTGAAAGTTCGTATTATTCGTGGGAAATAAGTGAAAGTTCGTATTATTCTGGGTAATTTTTCCTTAAAAAATTATATTTAGGTTATGTATATGAATTTATTCTTAAATTTGATTTATTATTGGAGTGATTATTTTATATGTTTAATATTTTTTTTTAATTATTGGTGGTTTATTTAGTTTTCTTTTTCTTTGCTTGAGTTGTTAAAAATTGTTTTTTTTGATTCAATTTGAGGCGAATCATGAGATCTAGAGAAAATCGATATCTACATATAAAGGAGTAACAAAGATTGATAAGAACTAACAATAGCAATATATCACATCTTCTGATTATTGATTTCCTCACATCAATTTTAAATCTTTATGGGTACATATTAAATTATGATTAACCATATGTAGCTGTTTCACGGGTGAAAAGTAGACAAAAATTAACATGCATTAATATGTGAAGAAATAATATTAATCCAAAGGAATGGTTCAATATTTATAATCGCTAAAATTCGCTATAAGTGTATTCGTTTTCACAAAGTTTTTATATTGCAATACGAATTAAGTGTATTCGTTTTCACAAAGTTTTTATATTGCAAATGTCGCATACGAATAAATAAGGTCACAGGTAGGGATGGTCACGGGTCCAGGACCTTGTTGGACCCGCCCCAAACCCGCCCCTTTTTTAAGGGTCTGGGTCTAATTTTTTGAGACCCATCGGATCTGGGTCGGATCTGGATCTAAAAATTATTTGGTGGGTTCGGGTCCGGGTCCAAAATATGGACCCTGGACCCGCCCCTTGGACCCTTATAAATATTAAATTGTCTATTTTTATTTGTCTTCTACGTATGAATTATGTCTTCAACACTTATTTTATTTTCATATAATCATATACCAAAAAGGAGAAACAAACAGACGCTCGGTTGGAAATTAACTCCGCCCGAGCCACCAAAAACGCCAACGCTCTGACAAAAAGAGGAGCGCTAGCCCAAAAACCCCAAAACTACCTACTTAGTTACAAGCATATCAGCCATTCTACTGTTGACTCTCCCAGCTATCCTAAACACTATACAATCAACTACTTCTTTCACACTAAGCCTATGGTTATCAAAAAGTTTTTTGATTCTCTGCATCCAGATGCAATAGATCATTTCAGTCCATACACCTACAATAAGTTTAGCCCGATCCATATGCTACTGCTAAGTGTTAACCCAATTACCCTTATTTTATGGACTCGAACTAGTGTTTATAATAAAATTTAAGCGTATATTGGTGACGTTATGCGAGTTTAGATGTTAAATTAGTATTAAATATTTGTAAAATATGATAATAACTCTCATACAAATATACGAAAAATACAATGACTTACAAATGTTTCAAATTTGACAAATCTAAGAGACTTATTTTAGACCCACTAAGGACCCATTAAGGACCCTAGACCCATCAGATTCGGAGGGTCCGGGTCTGGGTCTGAAAATTTTGGACCCTTAGGGTCCGGATCCGGGTCTGGATCTCAAAAAAATAAAAGGGTCTGGGTCCGAGTCTAGCTGGACCCGCTCCAGACCCGCCCCACGACCATCCCTAGTCACAGGTTTGGATTACTTTTAATTTTCAAGTCCCAACATTAGAAGTAATATCCGCCAAACACTAATTATGTTTGGACGCCATGGATCTAGAATATTTTAAATTGGTGAATGTTACAACTAAAAGGTATGCACTATGTAATTATATAGTAGTGCTTATAAAAGATTACTTTAAACATTACCCTTATTAAATTTTTGATAAACGTGTTTGTTCTATTATTATGACATCATATATAATAGAAATATAATAAAGATATTTATCACCTGTATTATTATATTTTGATCAATATGCCATATTCTAATACCATTAACGTCTTTAATAAACATATATTTACATGACCATGAACATCTTTAATAATTTCATAGTTTTTTCTTCAAAACTAACACCAAGTATCCAGATATTGAAGAAAAAAATACTTCCTCCGTTCCATAATACTTGCTACATTTCACTTTTTTACGCAATCCAATGCACAATTTTGATCATTAATATTTTAAACTACACTTATCTAAAAATTATTAAAATTTAATATTATGAAAGTATGCGATTAGACGATTCAAACAAGATCTCACTTGACTATATTTTTACTTTCACATTAGTCGCAATATGTAAAACAAGCTTGAACGATATAGTATGTAGCGAGTAATTTGGAACGGAGGAAGTATGAAAAAAAATTGGACATTGAAGACTATTGTAGAAGAGAAAAGAAGCATCAATGGAAAGAATTTGAGGAAAAATTAAATATGGGTTAAATTAAGCAAATCAATTTAAAAAATTTTAAGTTAAAAAACTACTTAAATAATCTAAGTGGAATTAGGTGGAAAATTAGCTCTTAAAATTGTGACACTTATCATATTCTTTTATTGATTTAGTAGATATGATTATATTTTCGATCAACATACCATCATAAATTCTATTAAAGCAATAGAAGAATGTGAGAAGTGTCCCAACTTTAATGGCCTGTTTGGTTAGTGGTATTAAATAGTGGTAATGATGAGAATGATTTTTAGTGTAAAGTTTCATCAAATGTTTCATATCATTACATGGTAATGAAACTTTGATCACAAAAAAGTTTTTTTGAATACAAATTATCATTACCATCTAATACCACATCTCCCAATGGTAATGAATTGGAATCATAATCATAACATCTATTAAAAAAGCTGTAAAAAGCCAAGTGTCAAATTTCTAGAGCACTTGTCATATGTAATTTTTTTATTGGAGTATTTAAATCATAATTATAATCATAATCATATCATAACATCTATTAAAAAGGCTGTAAAAAGCCAAGTATCAAATTTCTAGAGCACTTGCCATATGTAATTTTTTTATTGGAGTATTTAAATTAAATGAATTAAATAGTTGACTAATCTACTTCAATCAAAGATTTGACAATCAATTAATACTCTAATCTATAGATTGAATAAGAGAATGGAAATATTAAATTAAGAATCATTAAGATGATATTATCAAAGTTAAAATTACAAATTAGGGAATAAAATATTATATCTTAATAAATTACTACTAGAGAAATTTTAAAACAAAATAAAGTAAGAAGTATTCAGATAACATTAAATAATTTACTAAAATTTAAACTGATTTAGTCATAGAAATTATTTCAACTAAACATCATACAATTTAATAAAAAGACTCAAAATCACACGTTCATTCTCTAGATTAAAGAATCTTTTTGTTATTATTTATAAAAATTTCATATTACCCTATTTTAACAATTATTATTTACTATTACATCTTTACATAGTATTTTAATTATAATTTATTATTGCATGTTTTTTTAAAAATATATTTATATACATCTTCATACTAAGAATTCCGTGCATTGTACGGGGTTTCATACTAGTGAATTTTATAAAGAAAATGAGTTAATTGAAGTTGAACAATAATGGCTATCAAGATAGCCAAGAGAATTTTCAACCAAAATTACACTAGTTTTTCATTCCCATTACCGTTGCTTATTACCACCTACCAAACGAACCGTTAAGAGTTATTTTCCCGCCTAATTCTACTTAAGTTATTTTAGGTAGTTTTTAAATTTAATTTTATTACATTGATTTGCTTAATTAATTTAACCCATATTTGATTTTGCCTCATATATTTTTCCATTAATGCTTTTTTTTTCTCTTCTAAAACAATCTTTAATGTCCAATTTTTTTCCCATATATTTTTCCAATAATTCATATGATTTCGTGCTTAGCACAGGTATGTACCTAATATTATATTACTATAACACCATATATGGTAGGGATATAATAGTAATATTTTATATATTGTTCCTGTTTGATTATTAGGACAATCAAATATTTAATTAATGTTTTTAACTGATTAGATCAGCCAAAGTGATTAAGCTGGTGGAAGCCCTTTAACTTAGTTCCCTGCCAGATCTTTGTCAGCGGGAATGGTTGATGGCCTACAAAACACACCACTGGTCAGAAAGGTCCGGGAATCTTTCCTGGAATCCTACTCCGACGCCCCAGTCAGTATTCGAATCCAAAATAAAATTTGCCTACCAAGTCCTTCAAGATGCACTGTGGCAATCAGATGGATTATATTGCGTAGGACTTCTTTAGACGTGAGGTCCAGGGTAAAATGAGAACGTAATAAATTCTTCGAGAATTACTAAACGTACTTTTCAAAGAATTTCAGTTAGAGTTCAGTTTATTTTTGTTACCTCATTAATGGCGGAGAATGCTCGTATTTATAGTCAATCATTTGTGGTGCCAAAACTTTCTTAACTTACACTCAATCGATTCTCTTTTTGTTCAAGTTATCTCCTTTTGCAGAGCTTTCCTCTTACTTTTACACATGTCACTTCCCTAGACTATAGGAAATATTTTATTTCTTTCTTACAATCTTTATTATCCCTCAATATAGGGACACAGTTACTACTATTACAACTACCACTTGTACAGATTTACTACTTGTCATACTCCAAGAACAAATTTGGTGCAGCCAGACAAGGATGTTACTTTGGCTCGCCAACCCTTCCCAAATTTTACATATAAGGACCCCAAAGCTGCCAGATCCCGCAGTAATTGACCCTCTTTGACCATGATTATCTTTAATAATTCTTAGTTTATTTTTTTATCCATACAATTTGCCCCCCCAGAACTATAAATTCCCTTTATGAATTTATGGGTCTGTCTTCACACAGGTTTTATGATTTCCCCAAGCAGACTTTTCCTCAACTCCCTCGTCTTCAGGGACCGTTGTTAGCTCGTTGTCCTCCGGATGTCTTGACAAGAGGTGTTGTCTTTTGGTGGAACACTCCATACGACGTCGTCTAGCAAAATGAGTTCCTTCCTCTCACGGAGTTTCCACTAGTGGAAAAAACGTTATTGGCTGCGCGTTATTGGCTGCGGTTTTAGGTCATACGCAGCCAATGTGATCAATTAAAATTATGTAAAAAAAATTCAACATAGGTTGCGGTTTTAAATCATGTCCGCAGCCAATATGAGAAAAAATATTAAAGGCTGCGGTCTTTTTTTGACCCCGCAGCCAATGTTCATTAAAAAAAAAATTTAAGCCCAATAACCCATTTCTAAACCTAAGGCGCGCCTCATTTATGTTCTATTATACCCTAGCTGTTTTTCTTCCTCTCTCAATGTTCATTTGCTCTTCTTCCTCTCTCAAAACCCTTCCTCTCTCAAAACCCTTCCTCTCTAACCCTAACAGGCGCCGTTTTTCATCTTCATCTTGTTTTTGTTCGAAAGCTTGGCATGTTCGAAAGCTTCATCTTCATTTATGTTCTTGTTAGAAATTCGGTGGGTAGCCGTTTTTTCTCAATGTTCGAAAGCTTGGCTGTTCTTGAATTCCTCAAAGATCCCTTCAAAGATCCATTCATCAAAAGTCCAAGAATCGTCAAAGTTCTTTGGCATGTTTTTTCGTTTTTGTAATTTCGTTTTTGTAGATCTAGGTTTTAATCTGTAAAAGTTCTTTGTAATTTCAGACTTAGACTTAGATTTCGTTTTTGTAATTTCGTTTTTGTAAATCTAGGTTTTTGTAATTTCGTTTTTGTAGATCTAGGTTTTTTTTTTTAAAAATTTCGTTTTTGTAATTTCGTTTTTGTAGATCTGGGTATATTTTTTATACGCTGTAAATTTTTTATATCTGGGTAGATCTGGGTATATTTGCTGTAAATGTTAGATTTTTTTTATATGTTTTTCTTCACTTTTAATATTTTTTTTATATGTTTATACGAATTTTGTAAATCTGGGTATATTGTAAATTTTAATCAAAATGATAAATTTTGATCTTTCTTGGTATATTGTTAATTTTTGATTGTTAATTTTAATCAAAAAACGAAAAGAAATGAAAAGAAAAAAAATCTGGGTATATTGTTAATTTTAATTTTTGATTGTTAATTTTTGATCTGAATATAATCTGGGTATATTGTAGATCTGGGTATATTGTTAATATTAATCAAAAAACGAGAGTAAAAATTTTTATTTTTGAAAATGTGGTATTGGCTACGGACATTATGTCCGCAGCCAATAACTTTATCTTATTTGCTGCTACTCCAAGGGCTGCGAGACAAAACCGCAGCCAATGCCCCTAAAAAAACCGCAGCCAATAAGCTTTTTTCCACTAGTGTTCCCCCATCGAAAAGGTTCGTGCACACAAGAGACGACGATCAAGGAAGTCTCGTTCAAGCACTTTCGCCTGGAGTTCCCCATTAAGACCCCTGGAGCCCCCTCCCTGCCTCTGACGACGCTTTCCCTATTTGTACTTCTGAAATGTGTTGTTTCCCGAACTCGTCATTGGAGTCGACAGGACATTCCAGAAGTTTTTGCACTTTTTCTTTGTCCTCGGTACCAGTCAACTACTCCCTTATCATGGGAAGCAGCTCTCTAGTCGGTGGTAGTGGTGGACGCGGACAAGGGATTCCATCTTCTTCCTGTCTGCCCGCTCTAAGGGCCCTATATTTTACTATCACTGGCCAGGAACCTAGTTGTCCTGCTCCTGCTTCTACTCCTCCCAATAGCTCAACACCAGCCACAGGCTCTGAGGTTCCTGTTACCAAGGCTTCTGGTTTACCGGATGCATATGCATCTCTATTATTTTTTTTTGTATTGCCCGAAATTTCTCAGTACCTTGTAGCTATTTGCACATATCAACAGGCTTCGACTACTTGGTTCTTTTATTAACCCCTCTGTACAGGCTCGATTTTAGTCATGCTCTGCCTGCTCTATATACCTATCGCGCATAATAACCTCGGAACAACCTCTCTATTTCTACATTTTTAAGCATGCGCCAAGGGAATTTAGGCATGTTATGGATGTTTCTCTATTGCGCCTCTATCCCCATGATGCCCCCAAGTTTTGAAGTATTTTCATTCCTGAAACATACTTTAAAATTTCTTCTGCAGTTCACGCTTTCTTCCCCAGCCAAAACAAAAAATAGAAAATTAAAAAGGAAAAAAAATACTAACTGCCATTATAATTTAGCAGTTCACGCTTTCTTCCCCAAAAAAGCAACGTGAATAACTGCCATTAGAATACATTCAACTCTTCCCAAAATCATTAGAATACCAAAACTCATTACAATAACTGCCATTGATATTCGAAGAACAACATTAGAATAACAACCTGCCATTAGAATAACATTGGAATACCAAAACTCATTAGAATAACATTAGAAAGTCACTGCATTAGAATACCAAAATCATTAGAATACCAAAAGTTAATTTGCAACAGAATTTTTGTTCATTTGGGGTTATACTATAATATAACATAGTATATAGAATACCAAAAGTTAATTTGCAACAAAATCGTTATAATATAAAATATTTGGGGTTATAACATAATATATTTGGGGATATAATAATTTATATTGGGGTTATAGAATAGTATATTCGAGATTATAATACCTTACATTTAGGATTATAACATAACATAATTGATATTATAATTGTAATCATTTGACATAGTTTAATGTTGTTTAATGAAGTTGAAAGTAAAGGGGAAATTAAAAGGAGAAAGCTACACAATATTCAAAACATGGGAATCAGTTTTTTCTTATTTTGTTTTTTTAAAATTAAAAAAAATCAGTTAAGGAAAATGGGCTGGCCCAATTTTGTGGTCTATCCTATAGACCGTCTCTTGTGAGATTTTGTGAATAATCAATTATCTATACTAATATACTAAAAGAAAAACCAAGGAAAATAATAGAGGACATGTGTCAGGCATTGTGTTTAGTACATTCCCGCTTAAAATTTTCACAATAAAGCTATTATGGTATAGGAATTGTAAAATAGGCAATATGCAATATTCTCTATTATTAAAATAGGCAATAATGCTATTACCGCTTAAAATTACTATCTTACTTACTTCTTATTACTGTTACAATATTGTTTAGAATTCTCTATTAAAATAGGCAATATGTAATATTGCTATTATGGTAGGAATTGTAATAGTCAACCAATCATATTTAATTATAATATCCTCCAATATCCGTGCTAGAACACAAGTATTCTCTATTAAAATAGGCAATATGTAATATTGCTATTATGGTAGGAATTGTAATAGGCAACCAATCATATTTAATTATAATATCCTCCAATATCCGTGCTAAGGTCTATTAGTGCTGATTTCTAAGCTTTTAGCCTTTAAATATTAATAGTCTCTATTAAAATGTACTTTAAACTCTATTATTATGGCTACATTAAAATATGATTACATTTATGAGGTCAACGCTATGAAGGAAGATTGGACACTTAATGTGAGGATTATTCGTATGTGGATCAACACTTATAGCACTGATATGGTACTTATTGATGAAAAGGTAATTGGTATATTGTTCATTTTTTATTTTATTAATTAGTGTTTTACGATGATATAATGTTGATAATTAATTTCGACTATTTATAGGGTGGGAAAATGCATGCAGTTATTAAACAAAATTTGCAATGGAAATTCAAGAATATTTTACAAGAAGGAAAACAAATAAGTATAACCAACATTGGTGTTGGAACATCAAGTGGTCAATATAAACCAACCGATCATCAATATAAAATAATTTTTAAGGCGGTTACGGTTATCAATGAAGTTGACAGGCCACTTATATCAAAATATGGATTCTCCTTTTCTAAGTTTGAAGAAATTATATCGAACCACATTGATATGAATGTTTTGGTTGGTATGTTTTCATATGTATTCTTTTCGTAATTTGTATTTATTATCGTGCATATAATTTACTTATCAAGTGATTATTTGAGATGTTTTATGACAAGTGTTTTTAATATTTCAGATGTAATCGGATTTGTCTCAAATACACATACTAATGGTGATTTTGAGAGAAATGGAAAAATTGTCAAGAGATTTGTATTTGATTTGCTGGATCTGCGGTAAGTTATATATGTCTTAATAAACTCAATTACTTATTCCTTTAATATTAATCTTTCAAATAAAACTTATTTGCATACTATATATTGACAATATGTAGGAAAAACAAGTTGGTTTGCACACTTTTTGGAAAAACTGCATTACAATTGATAAACTAATTGATGATGAATAAGTGATGATGAATCCCCAAATACATGTGAAATGTCCACCAATAAGGCAAAGAGGATTGTGGTGAAGAAGGAGAAGAAAGACTAAGGAATATTACTCTTTTAATGCTTATTACTATTAGTATTAGAATGCTTAAGATTATTGTTAGTATTATTTAATATATATCTTAATGAAATGCTTTATTTGGTTATTACAGTTTTATGCAAAATATGTTTGATAATTGTTTCGATTAATTTAATTTAAATATAGCTAAGGTATTATTTATTTTTATTTTTTGAAATGAGGTATTAAAAGATTAAGGTACCTAAAAAGTGAAATAATATTACAGCTTAATTCTATAAAGTTATCATGTTAAAGTACGCCAACTTACCACTTTTAAGATAATAAGGTATTTGTTAAACTTATACGAACTAATAAAGAAACATTATATCTATAGAGTATTGGTCTCACAAATTTCAATAGATTACACAAAAACAATTAAAAGGGAAGCCCAAAGAAAATTTAGTACATTCCCGCTTAAAATTTTCACAATAAAGCTATTGTTTCGGATATGAAACGAGGAAGTATGAAAGGCACGTGAGATACCTGAAGTGGAAGTTGTATGGTGGTCAAACGTCAGTCAAGTTGTGAAGCGACACCTCCTGAAAGCAGCACGTTTGTCCTACACAACAACAAGTTAGCCTCAAGTTGGGCAAAGGTGTGAATGTTTCCAACTGGAAGCGATGTGTACCAGATCAATGCCATGCCACTAAGAGTAGTAGGGAAAAACTTACACAATAAATCCGGGTTTGTAGTATACAACAACATCAGATTCTTGTAGGCCACGACATGCTCTTCCGGGCACTTTGTTCCATCAAATGGAGTCATGTTGGGGACTTTAATCTTGGCTGGATTAGGAGCAGCTAATATCTCGGCGGATAATGGGGAATTCAGCAACATAGGGGCCTCTTGCGGGCCACCTTGGCTAAAATCATCCCATGGAGGCCTGATGGGGCTAATTGGGTGGCTAGATCCAGAAAGCCGCGACATCTTCCTCTCATCCCGCTTCTTGTCAATAAAAGATTGAACACTTTGTGATTGTAGAGCTCTCTTTTCATCTTGAGTCTCAGACTTAGACTCTCCTTGTTCTTCTATCTTGCTTTTATCGAAACTTTTTCGGAGTTTGGCTCTTTCCCTTCTTCTTTTGTTCCTCTTACTTGACCGTGACATCCTCGTTTCCCCATCATCAGATTTTTGGAAACTTGAGACATCTTTGGTGGGTTCAATTCGTTCTTTAAGATTGTTGATTTCATTTGCCATGTCGGCCAACACCTGCTGATGAGGGGTAGCGGCATTGGCACTGACAATGGCATGAAGTTGTTCAGCAAATGCAGTGGTCAGACTTTGCGCCAGCATGTCTAGATCACGACGAGTCACGGCCTGATTGTTGGCCTGACCCGCGGAAGTATCTGTATCTGTGCTGTGCACGGTAGCGGTTTGTGTTTGAACTTTTTTGGGAGCCATGACTTTTTGTTCAAGAGATCCCCACAGACGGCGCCAAACTGTTTCGGTAATGAAACGAGAAAGTGCAAAAAAACACTTAAAAATACCCGGAGACAGGTGTAATTGGGGACGATTGTCAATATGCTTGATCCTTCCGATGATGAGACCTCAAATCCTGCAATACAACGTTAGCCTTGCCCGAGGGTGGTTTCCCGGAAAACCCCTCCGACGCTCAAGTCAGATCGGGAAACCGAAAGAAATGAATATATGATAATTAATGAAAATTGAATAACAAATTGTAGGATGAGTTCAGATAATGAAGGGATATAAGTATGAGGGCGGTGTATTTTTATGGAGTATGGTAAGAATATCGGCCTAGTCCTCCAAATGATGTATGTAACCTCTCTATTTATAATGGTTCATACTCTCTACATCAGGATCCCCGGATCACAACCCACAGTGATGACTGTAGTGGTTGGATCCAGGTGCGATCTGATTATGGTTCAAACTCTCTACATCAGGATCCCCGAATCACAACCCACAGTGATGACAGTAGTGGTTGGATCCAGGTGCGTATGGTTCATACTCTCTACATCAGGATCCCCGGATCACAACCCACAGTGATGACTGTAGTGGTTGGATCCAGGTGCGATCTGATTATGGTTCAAACTCTCTACATCAGGATCCCCGGATCACAACCCTCAGTGATGACTGTAGTGGTTGGATCCAGGTGCGATCTGATTATGGTTCAAACTTTCTACATAAGGATCCTCGGATCACAACCCACAGTGATAACTGTAGTGGTTGGATCCAGGTGCGATCTGATTATGGTTCAAACTCTCTACATCAGGATCCTCGGATCACAACCCACAGTGATGACTGTAGTGGTTGGATCCGGGTGCGATCTGATTATGGTTCAAACTCTCTACATCGGATCCCCAGAATACACCTACAGTAACAACTGTATTGGCTGGATTTTGGTATGATCCGATAATGGTTCAAACGATCCACTCGAGAACGAACCATTTGAGGTGACTCAATATATGGAGAAAAATCATCAGCGTCACCTTCTAATGAAATGCTACATAAAGGATGCAAATCTTTGACTAGTATTAACCGAGAGAAGAATATATTTTATCAATCTGATGATCTTCATACGGCTATTCTTGCTTTTATTCATCAACGTATATCGGGTGTTTCGTATTTGTTATATTCATGGGTAATTATGAAAGGTGATCAAGTATGATATTGGCATATATTAAAAGAATTATTTATTATATCTACGTGGGAATTCAACACTTCACCATTATTATTATATTGGATCTTACTTATATGGGGTTTCCAGCGAAGAATGTATAAAGTTCTCCGAGCTTTCACTTAGTTTGAAAGTCATGTTATCATCCAAGTCCCAAAACGTGGACCTTATTATTCATATTACGAAGTCATCCGAGCTTTCATCTAATATGAAAGTCTTCATTATTGTTGAAGTCCCAAAACAAGGGCTTTATTTATCATATTATGGAATCATCTCGGCTTTCACCTAGTATGAAAGTCATCATTATTATTGAAGTCGTAAAACTTGGACTTTATTTATTATATTATGGAATCATCAAAGCTTTCACTTAGTTTGAAAGTCAAATTATTAATTAAGTCTCAAAATGATTGATTTTGGGCGATATTTCCTTAGTATTCATCTTCATTATTAAACTTTCACCTTGTTTGAAAGTGGGATCTGTGTGAGTGTCGCCTAATTGATAACTCGGACTCTTATTTAGCCCCAAAACGAGTGATTTTGGGCGTATTTGTCAAAGTATTCATAGCGAGTATCACCTAGCTTGATAACTCAATCACTTATTCAGTATTCAGTATTCAGTATTCAATATTCAATATTCAAAATTCAGTATTCAGTATTCATCAATGTTCAGAGGATTCACCTAGTTTGATTCCTAATCTAAGTCCCGGGTGATTGACGGCTGGGCAATGCGGACCTATGTCCGATCAATATTCTTCAATGCGGACCTATGTTCGATCCATATTCATCAACGCGGACCTATGTCCGATCAGTATTCATCTTCGAAGGATTCACATGATATGACTCCTTATCTAAGTCCTAGCTAGGTGATTGACTGCTGGGCCATATCGTTATATCACGCTCAACTACCGAATCATCTTATCGGGCTCTAAGGCCAAATATTTGTTATTCATGGGGCTTCAACCAAGCATGGACTCATCGAGGCAAGAATCCAAAGTTTATTTCATTTGGACCTTATCGCATGGTTTCTTCCAAACATTTAATGGGTTCGGATCACAGGTATATTTATTTTCCGCATAAAGACTGATGCCCTCGCTACATAAAATTACCTCCTCTATCACTCTTCATGCGTGGGGCTAATGTTACGGGGTCAAATTATTATCCCGTAATTTATATAGTCAAATCATAACCGCCACATAACTACCCATTAACCGATGATAACCTCCCATGATTATCGAACATAACCTCCTTCTACCATTATAAATAGAGAGGTTACATACATCATTTGGAGGACTAGGCCGATATTCTTACCATACTCCATAAAAATACACCGCCCTCATACTTATATCCCTTCATGATCTGAACTCATCCTACAATCCGTTATTCAATTTTCATTAATTATCATATATTCATTTCTTTCGGTTTCCCGATCTGACTTGAGCGTCGGAGGGGTTTTCCGGGAAACCACCCCCGGGCAAGGCTAACGTTGTATTGCAGGATTTGAGGTCTCATCATCGGAAGGATCAAGCATATTGACAATCGTCCCCAATTACACCTGTCTCAAGGTATTTTTAAGTGTTTTTTGCACCTCCTCGTTTCATTACCGAAACAGCTATTATGGTATATGAATTGTAAAATAGGCAATATGCAATATTCTCTATTAAAATAGGCAATAACGCTATTACCGACTTCTTACTGTTACAATATTGTTTAGAATTCTTACTTAAATAGTTTAGAATTCTTACTTACTTCTTATTACTGTTACAATATTACTGTTACAATATTTTTTAGAATTCTCTATTAAAATAGGCAATATGTAATATTGTTATCTTACTTCTTATTACTGTTACAATATTGTTTAGAATTCTCTATTAAAATAGGCAATATGTAATATTGCTATCTAACACTAATTTACCATTCAAATTACAATGAAGGCAATTTCCATTAGTAGTTTGTTATGCAATGACCATTAACAAAAGCCAAGGTCAAACTCTTTCAAATGTAGGAATTTATCTTCCAAGACCGGTTTTCAGTCGTGGTCAATTATATGTGGCAATGTCAAGAGTTACAAGCCGAAGAGGATTAAAAATTCTTATATGTGACAAAGATGGTGTTTCATCCACAGCTACCACCAATGTCGTATATAAAGAAGTCTTTCAAAACTTATCATAAATTAACCAGGTACATTGCAATTTTTTGTCAATTCTGATTTTTAATTTTCAGTTTATTTCTTATAAAGTTTAATTTCACATGTTCTAGCCATTAACCACCTCTAGCCATGATTTATCATACTAAGATTAAAGTACTGTAAATCAAGATTAACTTCAAAAATCCAGATAAATCATTGATGTACGAGATCAGATCGCTCAATTTGTACTAAAATGCAAATCAGAAAAGGCTACGATAGTGTGAAATTCAAATTTAGCAAATCAGGAAAGCCTCACCAATACAAATTAATCTGGCAGCACCTTGAGATGCATACCAAATAATCCCAAAACAAAAGAAAGTATTGAGAATGTATCAACTTATAGAGTATCAAATATCAATCACCTCCTCATGCCCACACACACAAACACACATGATAGAGAAGAAAACAACTTTCTCATATAGAAGAAAAACAAAGAGAGATTATTCGCATGTGGGTTAAGTACATACCCGCTTAAAATTTTTAACTTGAATTATTATTAATTGAAATTTTCTCAATTATACATTACTTATAAGTATATACATTACTTATAAGAAAAATAATCAATTGGTATTTCATTCCTTAAACTAGATAAGCATCAAATTAGAAATGGTATAAATTACAAATAAAAATAAAAAATACTGAATAATAAAAGCTTCTTATACAAAATGAAAAATAGGTAGTAGAATAATTTACCAGATTTTTTGCATGTCTCCAATTTCACATAAAATTATTAGATCGAAAAAAATCCACAAAACTTTGTTTTTCATTGCTTCGTTGTTTGTTGAAACACATTTTTTGTGTAATTGATCCAGTATTTCTTTGTGTTTACTCATGTGTTAATATACATGAAGAAGAAGATACAGGATGAAGAAGATGAGCTTTCTTGAGAATAAGAAAGAAGATGGAGAATTCCTTTTTATTTGGGTTTTTAGAGTGAGAAAGTGGAGTGTTGCACTATGGGTTTTCTAATTTTTATCTAGATTGACTATGTTTAAGAAATTTTATCTAGAGTGAGAATTCCTTTGTGTTTACTCACGTACATCATTATAAGCTATTTGTTATTTAAAAATTACAATATAACCCAAATTACATTTTTTAACAATATAACAATTTAATTTAAACAAATGGAACAAATAAATAATTTACAAATCAGTCTTATGTAATTTAAATAAGCTATTTGTTACTCTTTGTTTCTTAAAGTTATTTCCATAATTATTGTTTATAGAATTAAGAAAATTAGACTTTACAATGTTGGATATATATTTTAGTAAGTATTAACAATAATTAATTTTATTTTGAAGATAATAAATGTAATAGATTTTGTCAATTATAAGTTGTAATTGTCATTTTGACCCATTTACATATAACATAATTTTTATGATTATTAAAATTTATTTAAATTTTATATAATAATTTTTTAACAATTTATCCGTGTTTGACACGGGTTTCAAACTAGTATAGTAATAAATTACATTTTTTGTCAATATGCTATGTAGTAATTAATTTCTAATTATGTAGAAATTAGGCGCATTTTTCTTTCTCTAAAGATGCAAACTATTATTCAAATGTGGTTTCTATAAAAGAATTCTTTATAGAAGATTTATAGATAGATAGAAACTATCATTTAACCACACTTCCTAACTCGCATTTTTTAAGTTTAAGGTTGTACTATTTTAATATGCTCTAATTGATCCATACAACACCAACTTTTAATTTATAAGCTCATGGCCATTCTTGATGTGCTAATCGGAAGTTATTTTATTTCAAATGAAAAATTAGCAATTTGAATCAAGGTTGTTAAAATCGCTATTCTAATTTGAATCGGAGATGACCTGTAGAATCGGATCGTAGTATCGAATCGTAGAATCGTATGATTCTACAATTTTGCAAAAATAAGAAAATGTGATTGCTAATTTATACTCCCTCTGTTTTCATATGTTCTTCTCACTTTTCCCATTTGGAAATTTTTAAAAGTTCTTCTCATTTAGAAACTTTCTATTTTAGTAACCAATAGAATTCAAGGAAATTATTACACTTACACTCTAATCTATAAGAATTAATTTACATGTTAATTCTCAATGCATTTACTTTACATACACCCAATGAAATTTAATGATATTATTACACTTACACTTTAATCAATAGAAACTTTATTTTTTATATTATTTTACTCAACTCTCATAGTATCTATTTTGTAATTATAGTTTATATTGGTTTCTTCCCAGATTCCAAATGGAAAGAACAAATGAAAACGGAGGGAGTATTGTTTTGTGTTTTTTATTGTAAAATAAAAATTAAAATTCATTTAATATTTTAAATAAATTGTTTTCATTCAAAAAAAATACATATATACTTCTTATTTGTTGCCTTTCCTTTATTTTAATGAATTAATAAACATAATTAGATATACACTAATTATATTATATAATTAATATTTTAATAGAATCGTAACACCAAATTGATACATTAACAATGATCCTTAGTAGATTAAACATCACTAAGCAGAGAGATCTGATCATATAATAGTTTTATCAAAGCCACATTATATAGTAACACTTATAACACCAACTGAAATAACTCAATAATTTTCACAATTAATAATGTAAATATTATTAAGTTCAACACCAATTTAATTATCAATAAGTTGGTAACACCAAGTGAAACCAAAGTCTCTTATGACCATTTAAATAAAAAAATAGCTCGAAGGTAGCAAAATTTTTTTTTTTACGAAAACAAAGAGTCCCAACTCCTACGTGTTTTGTTCATAAAACTAAGATATTATGGTCAAGAGTCTCAATTTAATCATTATAAAGCAAAAAAATTAGCAATTATGGTCTAGGGATATATTTGATTGGGTGGGCTAAAAGTCAATTTATCATTTTTGTGGAGAAGTATTAGAATCGTATAGAATCGCTAGAATCGTACGAACCTAGTTACGATTCTACGATTCTATACGATTCTAACGATTCTACTTGCGATTCTAATTGATTCCGATTTTAGTGACGATTTAAATCGTTATTGTGTATTTAAAACGTAAAATCGTACGATTCTACGATTTGAATCGCGATTTTGATAACATTGATTTGAATGCTATAAGATATTGTGTAATTAATTATTTATCATAATGTTAATTTCATTATTACAATAAAATCCATCGTCATTATTATATTCAATAAATTTTGCGTGTAGAGAATTTGGATATGGTTGAAAATTACCATACCATAAGATTCACCTTAAAACAATTGAATTAAGAAATATAAATAATTGTCAAGGAATCAACTCAACCAAAAGCTTAAGCTGATGGTTGAGGCCCCAAGATATATTATATATTGGTTGAGTTGGTTCCTTGACAATAATAAATAATGAGCAAATACAATTTTCATATGATTAAGTGACCCAAAATAATATAGTTGAATATAATAAAAGTAAGAAAAGTTAAATGAAAGGATGTTAAAATGGGTCAAAGTGAATGATTAACGCGGCAAATATTAATATGTAAGGAAACAAAAATCAAAAGTCTTCCCTAATCCTAATGGTAAACTCTCATATAGACTTTAAAGTCTTTTCAAAAGTTTTGAACAAAACTTCCTTAATTATGCTTGAATTCTACAATCCCAAATTTAAATTCTCAAATTTATTGATCCCTTTTTATTGGAAAATAGGGTCAATAAAATATTGATATTGATTAGTAAAATAAAATAAGAATAAGAATAAGGATAAGGATGATGTTTGTGTGTTTATTGGTAGCACTTATTTGCTGTGTAAATGGTTATGGTGATGATGTGAATGTGAGTGATGTCTACAGTGTTTCCACTCAGACTTACACCTCAACTATTCTTCAACCTTATCAATGGTCTTACATCACTGGTTAGTTTTTCTTTTTATTCTCCCTTTATTTGTTGTGTAATTGATCATCATGAATTCATGATTGTTTCAGCTCCTTACATTCAAATATTATCTCTTCCTTCCAATGAATATTGTAGAGTTTTAAGAGACTTTAGGGAATTCATTGCAGCATAACGATGTATTCATACTATTTAACAAATATTCATATTTATAATATTACATAGAATAAAGGAAAAATTAACTTGAATAATCCGATCTATTCGTGATTTTCCTACAATAATCTCATCAATTGATTAACTATGAAGAATCCCAACTTTAAGGGGTATTTGCCTAGAGTAAACTTTGGTAACCCGATGACCAACGATAGTAGATAATTCACCTAAAAAGTATTAGGGAACTAATAATGTAATACAAATTACAACTTGGGAATTTGTATAAACCCCTTTGTATGATGACAATATTGAAATAACAAGATGATAAAAGCAAATAAACTATGAAGATATTTGTGTAACGACAACCGTTACCCGGAAACTTGATACAAGTTGAAGGCGTGTGCTCACTATCCTTTTGTGATATTTCCCCCACAAAAGTACTTGGGTTTGATGTTTGAAAATTCACAATGAGATACAATCAACAACAATACAACCTTAGTACTTAGGATGTATTACGTAATAGCTTTGTGTTTGAGAAAACTATGAGCAATGTATAGCTTAAAACAAGAGTTAATTACTCTCTTGCTCAAGCATAGAACAAATGAGAAAGGAGATTAGAAGTATTCAGGAATAAGGTGCAAGAAACTCAAGCACCCAAGGCACCTATTTATACTCAAAGAGTATAAGGGGAGCCTATGCTCATAATCATCACCATAATGATCATATTGATGATCATAGAACTTAATGCCATTATTCCATAGCATTATTGTCCTTAATACTCCCTAATAATACCAGAGATTAAGAGTATTAAGGAGAATCCAAAGCATTAAACGCATGAAAACGGGAAGAAAAGCAACGGTCATAATATGGCAGCCCTGATCGCCGAGTCGGCGATGGGTCCATATGAGGGACCGCCGACTCGGCGTTTGGTCACTGACCAAATCCCATTTTTCCAGAGACCAAACGCCGACTCGGCTATGGCTCTTATAGGGGGACTGCCGAGTCGGCTTTAAGCCACTGTCTAGGTCCCCTTTTCCTTTGTTTTGGAATCCACTTTAATGCCTAACGGACCTCGTATTATAATACGTTTTGTCCCACTACTTTTAGTAGCTTTAGCGATGTATACGGACTTAGTAAATTGATACGGTTTGTCCCACTACCTTAGTAGTACTTGATGATTATAACATACAGGATTATTATACACTAAATAATGTTCAACAAAAAGTAAACTTAAAATTAATTTAAAATTAGACAAAAATTTTAAAATTTTACATAAAAAATTCTAAATAATAAAAAATATCATATATTATTTAAACATTTTGTTCGACATTTTATTTCAATTTATCTTTTTTTAAAAAAAATAAAAATTGCTATAATAAGTCATCTGGTCACCGGATATACTCTAGGAAAATACTTCTCAAAGTTGAGATTATTAATGGTTAATCAATAGATAAGATTATTGTAAGAATATTACGAATAGGTTGAATTATTCTAATCAATTTTTCCTAGAATAAAAAGTCACTAATAATGAAAATCACACGTAATCTTTAAATAATTAGAAGATAATTATTAAATCAATCAAGAGTTGTCCTGATTGATATTAACTATTAAATAGGTAATTATTCATGATGTTCCCTTCAGTCAATTAAATGCTAAATGTCCATGAAATTTTTTACTGGAAAAATAGTTAGCGCTTCTTTTTTACATAAACTACTATATAAAATTTAATTTTAAAATTTTAAAATAATTTTTATACTAAAATAAAGAGGAAAAATTAGTTAGAATAATCCAATCTTTTATCGATTTTCCTACAATAATTTCAACTTTTAATTTTTCATGTTTAAGCAAAAGTTATAATTATTTTAGGAAAATCAATGAAAGGTTGTATTATTCTAGATAATTTTTACAAATAAATAAGAATATATAGATATTTAAAATAAATTAGTGATTTAAAATTTTTTTAAAAATCAGAGGTTATTTTGTTTGTCAAGGTAAAAATTCAAGTCTAACAGATCATCTCTGAAGATAGGCATTAGCCATTGAACATTGTTTTTATAAAGTCTGATTTTGATTAATGTTGAAGAATCCTACTAATTATTAGGATAATTGTAGACAGTTTTAATGTATTTAATTTTGATAGTTGAGCTGCCACCTGGGTTCTCTTCCTTAACCATTGGCCTGGACACGGATATAAAAGTTGTAAGCATGATAATTGCTATTGCCTACTTCATTCATTCATTCATTCATTCATATGAATCTTAAGCTTTTATTTTGATTTGGCAGGACTCAAAAGTCATAGATGCCTTTCAGCTTCCCACAATGTGCTTTCGACAAGGGGGTTTCCCGCTTCCTGATTTCTCTAAGACTACTCTTCAAAATTTGTCCAAATATGAAATATGGATGTGCTTTTAAACATGTGTGAAGTATCCCACACTTGTGTTTTAAAAATGCAGTACTTTACAATGTCTACGATCTACCAACTATGGAGGCTCCAGCACTAGCTATAGAGAATCAATGTTATGCTATTCAAGGAAATATCACATTTACGCTTACAAATGAACAGGTATCAATTACAGCTTAGAAGCTATAATATTAAATCTTGTATTAGAGTATATAGCATATCTACGAGCTTCCACTATTTTGGCTTTTGGTTGAGTTAGTACCTTGACACCGTACAAAACCCAATGTGACAAAAGGTCATAATTTCCTATCTTATCCCCCCATCCTTTTACAAGCAGAATATTTAGCTTCAGACATAAAGAGAGTATGTGTTGCATCCACATTTTTAGCCCATGGGTTTTTGTGTGACGAGGGGTATTAGTTGATAACATATCTTGAAACTTTAATGAATCGTTGGGTTGAACAGGTCTCTTGACACCTTGTAAGCTAAAAGTTTACAAACTTTAATCAATATTTACCTTTGTTCTTAAATGCTGCAGATTACAGATGGTGTTCTTTTCATTGGCATTTTTAATGGAATCGGAGCTGTTCGAACTCAAACTAAAATGGTTTGTATACGAATAACAATTTTGAGCACACAATCTATTCAGTTGCATTATGTGGTTATGACAAATAAGTTATGATGATCAGATGAACAAAGGTAAATCTTACACATTCAGTGCCTTCGCATTGGTGGAAGCTTGTAATGAGACTAATTTCTGGGGAGAATTCTGTGACAAGAAGCTTCAGAGACTTCAATGTTATCCGCTTAAAGAACAATTTTCTGAGTGCAGCATTCATACTTGTCATTTACCAGATATGAGCCCAAAGTTGGTGTTTTTGAATGTAGAAAACATGGCGACAGCATTGATACTCTATGTTGAGAAAATTAGCATCAACAACACTAAACATGGTTTTTCATCTTTGATTGTTTATGCTCGAAATGGTGCCATTCCTACCAATAAATTGTTTGATTACACTATTGACTTGACCAGAAATCAACTCACAATTCAGCTGCCCAAAATCGGTGTTTGGTACTTCTACATTGTGCCTATTATGAATAATACTACCACAACTTCCAATCATATGAAACAACTAAAACAACTTTGCTATGTCTTGAAATGGAAACTTATAAAGGTTAGTTTTAAACTTATGGACTATTTCATGAAGCTAATTAGATTGACGTTAATTAGCTTAATGAAATGTCTTTAAGTATATTAACTAATGCTTGTGATCTTTGACAGGGGATTAGTCATCAAGAAAGGTCTATATATCATGTGGATGGAACTAACTATTTGTCTAATTTTCCTCTGACCAAAATATTCCAAAAAGAAAACATAGGCAATCCATGGATTTGTTACTTTGTTATGGAACTTCCAGCAAATGCTTCTACCAGAAATATCAGAATCGAGATGGAGTCGAACACAAGCATAGAATATGAAGTATATGCTAGATTTGGTGGCCTAGCATCTCATGAAATGTATGATTACTACTATGTAAATCAAACAAATAATAGTGATGATGGGCTGTCCTTGTTCAAGCTGTATGCATCAAGCAATCAAAGTTTAAAATTTGATATAGTTTATGCACAACAAGGGAAATGGAGTTTTGAGTTAAGGAGACACAATTTAATGACTCGTTTAGAGTCTGAGACCAACCTTTCCATATCTCTTGCAGCTTGTCCTAATAATTGTTCCGGTTATGGGAAATGTAGTATTGCTGCCAATGCACAGACATCTTACAGGTTAACTTCATATTTTTGTGCAATATGCATATATATTATCTTGGATTTCGTTTTAATAGCTATACTTATTTTCCATTTCATGTTTACATTTGTTGGTGTTTCAGCTACTGTGAATGTGATATTTTCCATGGTGGATTTGATTGCAGCATAAAAATCGTACCCAAATTTGGTATCAATCCAAATCATTAATTTGTAATGCTTTGTATAGTCATATAGTGCCACTTCCTTCTGTTAACTGAGCTTGGTTTTCATTATGTGGTTTTTGATGCAGAACAAAAGCTTGAGATAGTTTTTCTAGTCAGATCAAATGCAGCAGCTATACTTCCTGCAATATGTGCCTTGTTTAAGAAAGTAAGGCCTCAAAATTTGTCTCCTTTTTTAGGCATTTATTGATAGATCACTAGCTATATATCATGATTCTACTTGAATACAGTCGTACGCTGAAATGGTAATCTTTCTGTCGAGTGGAGTCGCGAGTGCTATATATCATGCTTGTGATGCACAGTGGGTCTGTGTTATCCAATATAGAATATTACAGGTAAGTCGCGCCAACTTCTTATGATTCTTATTATGCCAAGCTACTAACTCAATGACAACCTTATTTATGTATATAAAGTCTCATGATATATTATTTTTTTGATTTATTATTTGGTTATCCAAAAATTTTTGCTTAATAGTTATAAAGTCCAAGAATTTTTTTTTTTATTTTTTTCTTTATTTTTTCAGTTTATGGATTTTTGGCTTTCTTTTGTGGCAATCATAAGCATCTTCTTATACATGACTTCAATATACATGACTTCAGTTTATGGATTCTCACAGCATTCATGGCAATTAGGGATACTACCAGGCAAGTTTCAACATTCACACATTTTATCATTTTTATAAGCTACCCTGTCTCTACCCATTCACTCGAACTCAATTTTCAATCGTTTTCAGTTCTACAAACATTGTGTTTGTATTAGTTTTAGGAATTGCGTGTCTTCTCGTGCCATGGCTACTACAAATTTCTACAATGTGCAGGACATCCTCAAATCTTATTCAAAGGTTACAAACATATCTTATTCAAGACATCCTCAAATGCCAATAACAAATATACATCGATATAGATGATATTTCTTGTTTTTTCAAGCATTGTGAACTGATCAAAATTGTTTGTACAGACCCAAAATTATGACTTCCTCAATTCTTAAGAATCTGAAGAACATATGCAGATGTTTTGGATGGGGATTGGGATTTTTGGTAGTCGCTTTTATTGCATTAGCCTTTGCAGCAACAAGCTGGAAATTAGAAAACAATAAAAATGACTGGATTTGTCACAGGTATTTACACTTTTGTGTTCACCATTTTCCAGCAAAACCAGAACTTGTTTTGCTATATATACTAAGTATTTTTTTGCATTGGGTTTGCAGTATATGGCACATTTCAGTATACACAGCAACATTCTTCTTTCTTTGTTCAAAGGTTAATAGGGAAAATGAAGGGTCGAAACCTAATGTGGACAATGATGTAATGGTCGTACCAAGTGAATCATCTGACGTCTCTAAAATTGCTGGGTGGACATAACTTATAGTTTTGGACCATTCCAATTCCAAAGTTACAATTGAAGTTACAGTACAAAATCATCACCACAACTATACATTGATTGATTGTAGAGATACAATTTTATAATATGTTTGATAGATTTATGGGCGAATTCTGAATATTAGTATAGGATAGGCACCACACTCTTCTTTATATGTGACACAATTGTTCAGGTTATTGCAATTAGATTAGAGGGGTTTATGAGGGTGTTTAGTGAATGTTTGCTGCAAAGAAGTTTAACTATGTTATCTAGCTCTTCTTGTAGTAAGACCCAATCTAATCACCAAGTCTGCAAAAGTAGCATGTCTTAGAGGCCTAGAGTTAAACTCTGGGATATTGTTACCTGGAACGACATTCGGTTTGGAACTAGGAACTAGAACAGGTTCAAGGAACATAACTTAGATTGACTTGAGAATGATTGAGTACGAAATACATTACGTACATAAAAGATATTATAAAAACACTATTAAATTAAGGAAATATTACAAGAAACTACCTAATTTATAGGTTTATTTGTAAAAAATTACCTTATGTAAATTTTTTTGCGAAAAACTACCTAATCTAATATATTTTTCTGCAAAAGACTACCACTTAACGAAAAACATTAGTTGACCGTTAAATTTGAGGGTTTGACTAATTTGAGAGGTTGTCTATGTGACATTATCTTTATTAGTCCTCGAATCTTTAAATATTTTAAAATTAACACACATAAATTAACAAAAATAATAATATGTAAAAATATCTGACGTCATTTTTATCTATCGTAACGATTTTTTTCAAAAAACGAATGTCGCCATTATCCTTATGGGGTAAATCTTTCGAAAATCTGGTCGAAACAAGTACTTATTTGTCTATTTTCTAATACATAAATCGAAAAGATTTTTTATGTTATTTTTGCCCATCATAACGATTTTATTTAAAAAACAGACGTCGCGGCATGGGTAAAAATGACATTAGATATTTTTTTTAGTTTACGTTGACATAATTACTTGTTTCAACCGGATTTTTAGGGTTATCAGTTAGTTAGATCATTGACAATGTAATTGAAACTTCAATAGTTTTACTGGAATTTACATCCGTTCTATTTACTTTAAAAATGTGGTGGTATCTGATTGTACTAGTGTTTTCATTTCATGCAATTAATTACAAGTATCGGCAAATAGTTTAATAATTAATAAAAGCAATTGAATTGAGCACCGTAGACAAGTGGATGAGCATGGAAGTTCACGGGATGACCATTCACCTCACCGCTGCATATTTCAAACATAATTAGTAATTAGTAATTAGTATACTTGTTTATCCAATGCAATCACAAGTTAAGCATGTTTCCCATGAAAGCATTTCATTTCATTTTCACCACCTTATCTAATTACTTACTCTATTAAATTGGGTTCTTGTCTATAAATAATCACTTAGCTTGTATGGAGTTAGGAATTAGGAATTAGGAATTAGGAGTTAAAGAATTAGAAGTTAGGACTTAGGAGTATTAAAATTATGAAGGTTTCTGTAATAATAGTAATAATATGTGCATTCATGAATGTTTGTGGTGGTTGTAACACGACGACAACAGAGCCAACACAAGTGCAAGTACCATGTTTCTTCATTTTTGGAGATTCATTGGTAGATAATGGTAACAACAACGATATTCTCACTTTGGCTCGAGCCAATTACGCACCTTATGGCATTGATTTCCCTCAAGGTCCCACTGGCCGTTTCTCCAACGGTCTCACTGTGGTTGATGTCTTAGGTATTATTAACTACTACTTAATTATTTGAGAACAACAAACTGGTAGATAATGTGTATTGATTTTGTATTCATTTTGCAGCTCAACTTGTAGGATTTTCAGAGCTGATTCCACCGTATTCAGGATCAGGGGCAAGAGGTAGATCCATGATGAAGGGACTTAATTTTGCTTCGGGTGCTGCCGGTATTAGAGACGAAACTGGCAACAATTTAGGGGCTCACATTCCAATGAATCAGCAAGCAAACAACTTTGGGAGGGTTGTCAGACAAATGAGGAGATATATGAGAGGAGATGCAAATGCAAATGCCTTGAGTACTTATCTAAGCAAGTGTATAATCTACGCTGGATTAGGAAGCAACGACTACCTTAACAATTATTTTATGACAGACTACTACTCCACTTCTACCCAATATACTCCGGCAGTGTATGCTAATTCTCTTATTCAAGATTACTCGCGTCAACTCACGGATTTGTATCAGCTTGGAGTCAGAAAAGTGATTGTAACAGGGATTGGTCAAATTGGTTGCATACCCTATGAGCTTGCTAGATACAACGCTACATCACATAGTCGTTGTAACGAGAACAAGAACAATATCGTTAATCTCTTTAATTCTGGACTACGTCAATTAGTTGATGATTTTAACAATGGTCAATTACCGGGAGCTAAGTTTGTATACTTGGACTCCTATCGAGGAAGCAAAGATTTATACACTAACAGACGATCTTATGGTATGTTTTTTCTTTTAACTATTTATTAATATTAGTTCATTCCAATAATTTTAAGTATTTGAACATATATGATGATTGGATGCAGGGCTTGAAGAAGTTGAGACAGGATGTTGTGGGGTAGGAAAGAACAATGGGCAAATAACATGTCTTCCTTTACAAACACCTTGTGAGAAGCGCAACAAGTATTTATTTTGGGATGCATTTCACCCAACTGAAGTCGCTAACATCATACTTGCTAAGAAGGCCTACTCCTCCAAGTCAAAGTCATTTGCATATCCTATCAACATACAACAATTAGCTATGCTCTAATTTAATTATCATTTTCATTCCTCCAACTCCAATTTACTATTATCATTTCCTTTTTTTTTTATTGAAGACAAGTAATAGTATAGTACAATGATGTCATATTTATTTTTATTGAAAGCAATGCAAAGGGTGTATGTGGAGTTGTAAGTTAAACACGAGGAAGCTTTGATTAGTTTAGTTTATTGTATGGTCAAATGGATACGTAGCAAAAATGAATATTTGAGAAAGATTCAAACATGATACTATACATAAATAACATATCAATTCATGTAAAATAAAAAAGACTTAAAGATCAATAAATAAAAATCAAACCTAAAAATAATGAAAATGAAATGAACAATAACTTCAATTTTGAACGGAAATTTCGAATAGTAACAAGGTTAAATTTGTCTAAGAAAACTAAAAGATGAAATGAAGAAAGAAAAAACCTAGATCTTTAGGTTACAACTAAACTCTTTGTTGTATTGAAAAGTAAAAAAAGTAAACAATGGAAAAAATATTGAAAAGTTAACCCGCCGCTTCAGAAGCAAACAACAACTTTGCGTCCTTCTTTGTTCTCTAACAGATAAGTTAACTTTAACTGTGTCCTTCTTTCATAAGCTCATTGAAGTGTATATGTCCATCATGACTTTCTAAATTGGTTAACTTTCGAAACTTACATAGATCGGTTGTCCCATAAGTAATTTTCATGTCCTGGTTTAAGAATCAATAAGAGTGATGGAATGCTATCACTAGTGGAAAAAAAGTCATTTGCTGCGAGACATAGGCTGCGGTTTTAGTATATACGCAGCCAATATATAAATTTTAAAAAAAAAATTAAAATAGGCTGCGGTTTTAATAGATGACCGCAGCAAATAAATAGGCTAAACTTATGGGCTGCGGTTAGAATTAGGGTCCGCAGCCTTTGGATTTGGTTCCCTTTTAATTATAACCCTATTTTCATTTCCCCATTAATTGGTTGTGTCTTGCGTGTTGGGAATGAGCTGTTTTTAAGCTGTCAAGTGTCAATTTGCACTGTGGAAGCTGTCAGAACTCAGAGCACTCATTACTTCTTTTGTATTATTCTTTCTCAATTTTATTGTCTTGGGTTTACACAATATTTTCATATTTACCCCCTTTTTTTAATTAGTGATCAATTTTGGTCTTTACGAGAAGTTAAAAAAATTAAACATTTAGATAGTGAATACTAGCACTAGATATTAAATTATGTAAAAATGAATCAATAATTATATTTGACTATTTCTTGTAAAAAAAATTTCATAGATAATCTATTTGGTTATTTTTGTGCTACTTAATTCTAGTAGAAATAAATACTTCATCTTTAAAGTGTTTGTTGGAGTATTATTTTTTTGTAAATATTTTGATTTAAGTTGATTATTGAAAAAAAAAACATTAAATTTATAATTCTTTTTTTGAAAATTATTTTCAATACTTTTATTATCTCTTTATTTTTTTAATATAACAACATTACACTTGCTCAAAAGAATTAACTTATTACTTTTCATTTACTTTTTATTTACTATTTACTAACCACTCTTAATTTGTATGTAAACTCTTAATTTATAAGTGAAAATATAGTCATGTGGAATCTTATTTTATTCGTCTCAATACAAAGATTATTAATATCAAATTTTTATAAATTTTAATTAAGCACAATTAAAAATATTAAAGGTTAAAATGTTATCTCGACATGTATGAAAAAGGTAAATGGGACAAGTAGGGTAAATAGAAGAGAGTATTATAGAATAAAGTAGCATATATAGTTTTAGTATATTTTTATAATCAAACAGTAATTTAGGTCTTATTAAGTATTTGAGCTCTTTTCAAATTAAATTTATTTATCATTTATTTTAATTTAAAGGTTGTACAATTACTTAATTGTATATACCCTATCTAAACACTAATACATGCGCCGTAAATGAAGCCCATTTTCTTCCTATTTTAAAATATTCTTCCTTCATAACCATTTTCTTCCTTCATTTGTTCATTAAAATATTCTTCCTTCAAACCCATTTTCTTCCTTCATTTGTTCATTTTTGTTCATTAATTTGTGGTTATGGAATAAACCCATTTTCTTCCTTCATCTTTGTTCATTAATTTGAAGATTTGTTCATTTGTTCATGTCCCTAAGTTATGGAATAAACCCATTTTCTTCCTTCATCTTTTTTCCTTCATTTCCCTAACAAATCTTCCTAAGTTAATTTCCCTAATAAACCCTAAGTCATGCGCCGTTTTTGCTCCATTTGTTCATTTTTTCTTCCTTCAAACCCAACTATTTTCTTCATTTGTTCATTTTTGTTCATTAATTTAAAGATTTGTTCAAAAAAATACCTCTCTTATTTTTGTTCATTTGAAGATTTGTCCAAAAAAATACCTCTCTTATTTTTTTTCATTTTATCTGCAGATTTGAAGATTTGTTCATTTAATCTGACGATTTGAAGATTTGAAGATTTTTATGTAAATTTCGTGGAAATTTGGGTTTCGTGTAAATCGAAGATTTGTTTAAAATTTATTGTAAGTTAGACTATTTTTATGTTCTTAATTTGTTCTTCATTTGTTCATTTAATCTGGGTTTTTGTGTAAGATTTGTACAATTTGATGTAAGTTAGACTATTTTTATGTAAATTTGTTCATTTAATCTTTTGTTTTTTTTTGTAAGATCTGGATTTTTGTTCAGATGTAAATTTGTTTTTAATAAAATGTTGAGTATTAATTTGTTATTAATTATTTCAAAAAAAATTTGTTATTAATAAAAAACGCTTTGCTTTCATTTGTTGTTCATAGATTTAGTTTATTGGGTTTGAGTATTAATCTGGGTTTATTGGGTTTGAGATCTGTATAAAATCAAAAAAAAAAAAAAAAAAAAAAAAAATAGGGCTTTAAAGGCTGCGGTTTTACATATGTCCGCAGCCTTTAAAGCCCTTTTTTTTGTTCCTAAAATGGACCAAAGGCTGCGGTTTTTATGTCCGCAGCCAATAACCTTTTCTTATTTGCTGCTACTCCAAGGGCTGCGAGACAAAACCGCAGCCAATACCCTCAAAAAAACCGCAGCAATTGGCAATTTTTCCACTAGTGTATAGAAAGGGGGTTGAATAGAGTATGAAATTTTTTCGCTGACAACAAGCTAAGTTAGTCCTTGACAAGTTAAGTCAGGACCTTGAAACTAAAAACAGAAGTTGTTTTAATTTGCAGAATAAGTTTGGGACTTGTTTTGAGCAAATAAAATTAGAATGTAAGGTGCAAAAATAAAAAAAACTCAAAGATGTAAAGAGTTGAGTCTTTTAAAAGACCTAATTTCTACCTTCGAGCTTTTTTTTAGCTCTTAGGGTTTTGGAAAATACTCTTTATTCACTTTCCTCTTAAATTTCTAGATACAAGTCTTTAGAAGAAGGTCACACTTATCTTCTAACAAATCCTTGTAGCCACAATGCTACCAAACTTGAATATCTAATCCTAGTGAACTAAAGATATTACTCTTCCACTTTTCTTTCTTACAAACTGTTCCTGCTGGAAAGAACAATCAACACTCTCTTCAAAGGTGAAGGGAATGTCTTCAAAAATTCACAATGGATATGAATCACTCGGGAGGCACGAGATGCGTTCTAGCACACTTGTCCGGGGTGATCTGCACAAGGTAACAAACGAGGGCCGGAGAGGGGACTCCGGGGGTCCTCCTCCGATGCTTAAGTCAGTAAGGGAACTGAGATGGATTTGAGTGTTTAATAACTAATTGCAATAGCTTAGAATGCAAAGAGTTGTGTTACCATAGGTAGTGCATGGCACTGTCTATTTATAGTGGAGGATTTAGGAGAGAGATCCCTAAACCTTAAGGGTTGTTTAGGCTTTTACCTTACATAGAATATTCTGATGTCAAGGTAGAGGAGACAAAGAGCATCTTTTTAGTTGTCGTGGCTTTTGCTGAGTAGTGACCCTTTGGAAGGTGGTCTCTTTTCGTGGTTTCTGGTACGCCATAGTATAACAAGGTACGAGGTAGGTGTGGTGCCTCGCCTTACCCAAGTTACAGTGGTACATAGAGCAGTATCTTTACAGCTTTTGTCTTGCCATGTCAGCATATCCGTTGCTATCGCCCTACAGGGTTGGTTACCCTACAGGTGCTTTGATTATTATTTCGCAGGGTGAACTATCATGGGAGGTGTATGGCCTTCTCTCAAGACGGTTCGTCCTGAGGGGCGATTCCTTCCTTCTGCAGGGTTTAAGGGTCCTGCATGTAACATTAGCGAAATTTAATATTGTAGAATTAGGGAATTCAAAATAAATAACAAAAAAAAAATTATTTAGGGTCTCGAAAGGAGAAAGTCACTAGAACAGGAGAAAATAGATTAGTCAAGTATAAAACAATATTACATAGTGCCTTTGTACGATTAATCTAGATTTTGGCTTAGCTATTCGGCTTTAAGATTGGCTGTTGAGGTTATGTTTTAGACATTGTGACCCTTTTCACAAGTCATGATTTGAAATTTGAGATCTTTGGGTTAGTAAACCCCGTGACGACCTATCTTATTCAGTCAACGATAAGTCGGGTTGTTACACTGCAGGTATTTTCCCTAAGTTGCTTCTTTGCTTTTAGGATTAGTATCCTTAACTGAGATTACGTATTTCAGCACATACACAAACAATCGAATATTACAACTTATGAATAAAGAAATTACTCTTATAAAATTAGAAGACAACCTAAGAAAGTTAACTTGAATGTAGAGCTGGAGAGTAATTCTTGAAGTGGGATTCTTTTTAGACTTTTGAAAGGCTTTTAGCAATGTGTTTTTTTGTTGAGTTGATTGGTGGCATTCATTTCTTTCACTAGTGGAAAAAATTTTATTTGTTGTGGTTTTAAGTCCCTTAAATGTTGCGGTTTTGAACTCCAGCATTTGTTGTAGCAGCAGATAGGCAAAAATAAATGTAGCGGTTTAAAACCGCAACATAAAATTGCATCATATGCTGCGGTTCTATGGGAACCCCAACATATAATCCGCTTTTTTTTACTCCCTTCAATTCATTTCAGTTGTCTCATTTTCTTTTATGAACAATTCACTTCAATTGTCCCCTTTTCTTTTTTGTTAATGATTTTTTAACTAAATACTTCATGTTCACACAAGTAATGACAAATATACGCACACGTTTAATACTTATAATAACTCAACTACTAGCTTAAAAATTAATTTAATCAATTAAAATACCCAACTACTTTTCTTATATGAG
Source organism: Amaranthus palmeri (assembly GCA_019776075.1). Classification (NCBI taxonomy): domain Eukaryota; kingdom Viridiplantae; phylum Streptophyta; class Magnoliopsida; order Caryophyllales; family Amaranthaceae; genus Amaranthus; species Amaranthus palmeri. The sequence goes on from JAAKBH010000799.1 coordinate 95,225, forward strand.
ACCATCTCATTTATCAAATGAGCAACTATTCTTTTTTCATTTATCAACATCATCATCATCATCATTATCATCATCATCTTCATTATCATCATCATCATTATCATCATCATCATCATCATCATCATCATCATCATCATCATCTTCATCTTCATCATCATCATCGTCGTCATCATCATCATCATCATCATCATCTTCATCATTATCTTAATTCATTCCAATAATTTTAAGTATTTGAACATATATGATGATTAGATGCAGGGCTTGAAGAAGTTGAGACAGGATGTTGTGGGGTAGGAAAGAACAATGGGCAAATAACATGTCTTCCTTTACAGACACCTTGTGAGAAGCGCAACAAGTATTTATTTTGGGATGCATTTCACCCAACTGAAGTGGCTAACATCATACTTGCTAAGAAGGCCTACTCCTCCAAGTCAAAGTCATTTGCATATCCTATCAACATACAACAATTAGCTATGCTCTAATTTAATTATCATTTTCATTCTTCCAACTCCAATTTACTATTATCATTTCCTTTTTTTTCTTTGAAGACAAGTAATAGTATAGTACAATGATGTCATACTTATTTTTATTGAAAGCAATGCAAAGGGTGTATGTGGAGTTGTAAGTTAAACGCGAGGAAGCTTTGATTAGTTTAGTTTATTTTATTGTATGGTCAAATGGATACGTAGCAAAAATGAATATTTGAGAAAGATTCAAACATGATACTATACATAAATAACATATCAATTCATGTAAAATAAAAAAGACTTAAAAATCAATAAATAAAAATCAAACCTAAAAATAATGAAAATGAAATGAACAATAACTTCAATTTTGAACAGAAATTTCGAATAGTAACAAGGTTAAATTTATCTAAGAAAACTAAAAGATGAAATGAAGAAAGAAAAAACCTAGATGTTTAGGTTACAACTAAACTCTTTGTTGTATTGAAAAGTAAAAAAGTAAACAATGGAAAAAATATTGAAAAGTGAACCCACCGCTTCAGAAGCAAACAACTTTGTGTTCTTCTTTGTTCTCTAAAAGACAAGTCGACTTTAACTGCGTCCTTCTTTCATAAGCTCATTGAAGTGTATATGTCCATCATGACTTTGTAAATTGGTTAACTTCCGAAAATTACATAGATCGGTTGTCCCATAAGTAATTTTCATGTCCTGGTTTAAGAATCAATAAGGGTGATGGAATGCTATAGAAAGGGGGTTGAATAGAGTATGAAATTTTTTCGCTGACAACAAGCTAAGTTAGTCCTTGACAAGTTAAGTCAGGACCTTGAAACTAAAAACAGAAGTTGTTTTGCAGAATAAGTTTGGGACTAGTTTTGAGCAAATAAAAATAGAATGTAAGGTGCAAAAATAAAAAAACTCAAAGATGTAAAGAGTTGAGTCTTTTAAAAGACCTAATTTCTACCTTCGAGCTTTTTCTTAGCTCTTAGGGTTTTAGAAAATACTCTTTATTCACTTTCCTCTTAAATTTCTAGATACAAGTCTTTAGAAGAAGGTCACACTTATCTTCTAACAAATCCTTGTAGCCACAATGCTACCAAACTTGAATATCTAATCCTAGTGAACTAAAGATATTACTCTTCCACTTTTCTTTCTTACAAACTATTCTTGCTGGAAAGAACAATCAACACTCTCTTCAAAGGTGAAGGGAATGTCTTCAAAAATTCACAATGGATATGAATCACTCGGGAGGCACAAGATGCGTTCTAGCACACTTGTCCGGGGTGATCTGCACAAGGTAACAAACGAGGGCCGGAGAGGGGACTCCGGGGGTCCTCCTCCGATGCTTAAGTCAGTAAGGGAACTGAGATGGATTCGAGTGTTTAATAACTAATTGCAATAGCTTAGAATGCAAAGAGTTGTGTTACCATAGGTAGTGCATGGCACTATATATTTATAGTGGAGGATTTAGGAGAGAGATCCCTAAACCTTAAGGGTTGTTTAGGCTTTTACCTTACATAGAATATTCTGATGTCAAGGTAGAGGAGACAAAGAGCATCTTTTTAGTTGTCGTGGCTTTTGCTGAGTGGTGACCCTTTGGAAGGTGGTCTCCTTTCGTGGTTTCTTGTACGCCATAGTATAACAAGGTACGAGGTAGGTGTGGTGCCTCGCCTTACCCGAGTTACAGTGGTACATAGAGCAGTATCTTTACAGCTTTTGTCTTGCCATGTCAGCATATTCGTTGCTATCGCCCTGCAGGGTTGTTTACCCTATAGGTGCTTTGATTATTTTTTTGGGAATTAGGAAATATATATAGAAACAAAACAAAAACACTGAGACTTGGGAGCCCCAGCACCGCCGGCATAAAAAACCCCGCGAGGGGAAAAAGCCATTGGAAACAGGGGACCAAGAGTCAGGCCACCACAACATCGCATAGGGGTGGTCTATGCATCATGAAACAAAACACCAAAATACTAGGTTTGTCCCTTCACACACCACGACTAAGCCTCCAGGCCTAAGCCAATCTACCTACAATTAGGGATGGCAATGGGTATTGGACCCGACCCGGATCCGTGGATCCGTATCCGTTTTCACGGATCTGGGGCTTAAAAAAATAGACCCGTCGGGTCCGGGTCTAATTATTACGTCGCGGGTCCGGGTCCGGATCTGAGTAAAATACCCAGACCCGGACCCGCGGATCTTTAGACCCGTTTTTTTAAAAAATATATAATTATATATCAAATATTCAATATATAATTTCTGGGTATATAAATTTGCAACACCAAACACTCATTCTTCCCCTTTGTTCATGCTTGGATAAGTTGTAGTCTTGTTCTTGCTTCATTCATTTTTCCTTCCGTCAACTTCTTCATTTTTCTCCCTTTAATGTGTTCATCTTCTATACATACACCGAACACTCACTATTCCCCTTGGATAATTTCTGGGTATATAAATTTGCAACTCCATTTTAATCTTTGGATCATCACAAAAGATGTGGAGAAAACTCCATTTCTGGGTATATAAATTTGCAACTCCATTTGCAATATTCACGGACCCGGATCTGGATCCTGTAGAAACAGACCCGCGGATCCGGATCCGGATCTGGACCCTATTCCTGAAAACGGATCTGGATCCGGGTCCACCTAGACCCGGCCCAGATCCGACCCGTTGCCATCCCTACCTACAATACATCACCACAATCAAAAAACAGAAAAACACCAGGTGACCTCATAGGTCCACAACATGATACATCCTCCACAAAAATACAAAAATACAAACAGAGCTATCTAAGCTAAAAAATCTTGGCTAACACATAAGAAAATCGACATTCTGTGTAAATACAGAATTTTTTGCTATATCCATTCCATGTAACTCTTTTGCCCATATGCCCACTCGCATTTTCAGAGTTTGAAGTAATCTGTTTGCATCGCATCTACCATTTTCAAACTTTAGCTTATTTCTTTCAAACCAGAGGGACCATATAACTCATCCAAAAACGAGGTTCCAGAGTTTGCCCCTATACCTCTTTGGCACCAAGTTTCTCCACTCCATTGATAGTTGGGCGCACCTATTATTGAGCACGCCGGTTACTCCCCACCATTTTGAGAACCTGCATCCAAATACTCCAAGAAAAATGACAAGTTAAAATAATATGGGGGTTAGTCTCTAGGGTGGAATCACAAAAGGGGCAAAGCCCAAGACTACGATCAATAATGCCACTATCTACCAAAGTGTCACCTGTTTTCAGTTTTTCCAAATTTGCGAGCCAAACAACAAGTTGTACTCTAGGGGGGATCTTTAGCTTCCAAATGAAACTACAAATTGGACCAGGTAATATGGGAGAGTATGATTCGTAGGCCTTGTTACTGATCTCCTTTATGGGGAACTTGTTATTTTCTTGACCCAACCATTGGAGACCATCTTTCTTCTCTCGTACCGGGGAGTGGTGTGATATATAGGTGGTTAATCTCTCAACTTCCTCAGACTCCCACTCAAATAATCTTCTCCTCCATAGAAACCTCCATACCCACGTATTTTCATTCCAGGAGCCCATTTGGCTAACAAAATCATCACATTGCATAGAAACTGAGAAAAGTCTAGGGAATAGTATCTTCAAGGCACCATCTGGACACCATTTATCATGCCAGAAACGGATTGAGTTTCCATCACCAATATGGATTTTCATCCCCTCTTCTATAATTTCTCTGAATCTCGTGGTATCTGGTTCATTGTTCACTAATTGTCTCCATAGACCACTTCTTATTTCACCAAGATTATGAAACGAAGCCTTGCGACCTTTAATGTTGTATATAGAAATCATAATTCTCTTCCATAACGTAATATCACATTCGGAGAATCTCCACCACCATTTGAATAGGAGCAATAGGTTTTTATGTAAGATGTTTCCTACCCCTAAACCGCCTAATTGTTTTGGAAGTTCAATCGATGACCACTTAACTGTAGGGATCGTTGGGGCTCTATTTGCATTTCCTCCCTAGAAAAATCTCCTTTGTAGCTTCACAATATTTTGGGCCACTGCTTTCGGTATCTTGAACAGACTCAGGTAGTATATTGGAAGGCTATTCAAGACACTTCTAATCAACGTGAGTCTACCCGCCCTTGATAACAGCTTGGCTTTCCAGGAGGCCAATTTATTTTCAATCTTAGTAATTACGGGTTTCCAAGCTGCTTTGTTGCTCATATTTTCCCCTAAAGGCAACCCAAGATACTTTACCGGACATGTAGTGTGACTACACCCATTTGCTATAGCATTGAATTTAGCCCAATCATGTGTATCTGAGCTCCATGAGATGATGTGTGATTTGTTGTAGTTCAACCTCAAACCCGACATTACTGCAAACACATCTAGAATGCGGAAGTAGTTAGTAATTACCTCCTCCTTCGGGACGAATATCAATGTGTCGTTAGCAAACTGTAGGTGCTTTAGGTTTACACCATCGCAACCAATAGGCACGCCCTCAATGAGATTTAACTCCTCTGCTTTTTTCAACATGCATACCAGAATTTCACTCACTAGGATGAACAAGTATGGTGATAAAGGGTCACCTTGACGTAGACCTTTCTCCATCCTAAATGGTTTAAGAGGGGAACCATTAAGTAGGATCGATAATGAAGCAGATTCAACACATGTCATGATCCATTTTATCCATTTGGAACCAAAACCCATCTTTATCATTACTTGCTTTAGGAAGGACCATTTTACTGAATCGTAAGCTTTCTGAAAATCCAGTTTAAGGAGTGCACCTGGGATTTTTCTCTTCTTTAGCCAAGATATAGCTTCATTTGCCACCAACACATTGTCTAGGATTTGCCTATTCATCACAAAAGCACTTTGTGATTCATCAATAAGAGGCGCTATGACCTCTTTGAGTCTGGTTTCTAGCAGTTTGGAGATTATTTTGTACAATGCTCCCACCATGCTAATAGGTCTGAAATCATCAATAGATGTTGGAGTGGTTACCTTTGGTATAAGTGTTACCCAGGTAATGTTAATGGCCCTTGCTCCATCTCCAGATTCCAAGAATTGTATCACGAAAGAGTAAATATCTTCTTTGATCACCTCCCACATTTCTCTAAAGAATTTGAAGTTGAATCCATCGAAGCCTGGTGCCTTATCAACCCCGCAAGCCTTTGCTTGTTTGACCTCTTCCCTCGACGGTAAGGATTCAAGAAAATGGTTTTGTATTTCCCCTATAACTTCATGATCCCCCAGGTCAAAGTCAAAATCGGGCGTGCAATCACGAGAGAATCGATCCTCAAAATATTTCTTTATCTCCTTTTGAAGTTCTACGACCCCATTGATCAGTCTTCCGTTAATTTCAAGGTGAGTGATTTGGTTTCTTTTTCTTCGAAGGATGGTTGAAGCACGGAAAAATTTTGTATTGTGATCCTTCAAGCTAAAGCCATAGGATCTTGCCTTTTGCCTCCACATCCTTTCCCTTCGTATAATCCAAGCATGAAGATGGTTTTGAGCTGCTCGCAGTCTAGCACATTCAACAATGTTTAGTGGTCTATCTTTCCCAAGCTTTTGCAGATCATGTATCACATTCTCCAGATTACTTATTTAGCTATCCATGCACCCAAAGACCTCTTTACTCCATGTTTTCAACGGCCCCTTGATGGCTTTTAGTTTGTTACCCAAACTCAAGTTCGACAGATTACCCCATTCTTTACAAATCAGCTGCTTAAATGTCGGGTTTGAGAACCAAGAGTCAAAGCATCTAAAGGGTTTCGGACCCCAGTCCATCTGTTTTTCAAGAGATAAGACAAGCGGGTTATGATCAGATGGGCCTCTTTTTAAACCTTCTAGGTAAAGGTCAGGGAATTGGGTCAACCACTCATTTTCGCACAAGCCTCTATCGAGTTTTCTCTGTGAGTCTAACCTAGACCATGTGAAGCGTATCCCATGTAGTGGAAGCTCAATAAGATTTAGTTCCTGTATCCATTCGGCAAAATCTTTCATACCCCCGTCAAGTCTAGTGTGTCCTAGCCTCTTATTAGGGTTCAGGATTTCATTAAAATCTCCCATCAAGAGCATGGGTTTGTTGATCATCTGCACCAAAACTGTGATTGCCTCATACATGTTTTTTCTACCCACTCTATCACAAGGACCGTACACAAAACCCACACATCTACCGGGGTGTTTGTCTCAATGATCATATCAGCAACTTTCTTTGGGTCCATGATTCTGTCCACTTCCACCACAATTGATCGCGCCATTCTCGACACCATTCTGTCATTCACTGTCAATTCCACCGTGTCATTGCAAGTGTTTTGCGTTTCATCCCCCTGTACTTGTTGTGCTTGTCCCTTTCTACCACCCATGAGGACATCCACATACTTTCTGTGATCTCTGGTGGCCGGGTTTTTAATGTACTGGCGTGATGTACCCTTATTCTTCACTGGATATTCCTTTTCACTTATGGGTATGCCACCCTTTTGGTACCTTGCCATTGCCACTGTAATTTTGCATCCATTGAGGTTATACCCATCCAAGGTTTTAATGGCTTTAGCAGCTTGACACTCCTTATAGAATCGCACAAAACAAAAGCTAAGTTCATTATTTTTTCTGTGTTTTCCGGAGATGTAAATGTCGGCGACCGAAAAGACGTCGGATTTCCATTATCGTGGTTTCTCTTGATATACCATCAACAAATAAACTTATTACTCTATCAAACTTGTGCCCCAACTTAGCTTGAGGTTGCTCCCGAGGTCCAGACCACCAGAGGTGGCTGGGTTGCCCTCGATTACCATCCCTCGAAGCCAAAGCTGGCGCCTTTTCAAAGGCTCTGTTTTGCTACTTGCGCCGAGTCTTTTCCTAATCGGTCCTTGTTCTTCTCCCTCAAGCTTTCTTTTTTCTGCCATATCCACTGTCTGGTCGGTGATATCGAAGGCGGTGTACTGGACAGAAGCTGGACAGCCGTCCTTCTCCTTTTCCTTCGTACTATAGTAAAACCCTCTTCATCTTCATTTTGCTCCATTTGAATTGAGGGTTGGTACACTCTTTCTCTATCAATAGTGGGGTTGTCTTTGTGGTGGTAATAGGGTGGGTTTTTGTAGCCATGGTGGTTGTGGCCTTTCCCGTTCTCCGTCGTATGTGGTTGTCTTCGTTGACCTCCATAGTAAGTGTTTGGGTAAGAGTCACCTTTGTTGTTTCTATTTTCTGGTGGGTTATGGTATGGGCTGGGATGGTGATGTTGGCTGGGTTGTGGTCGGCTGCGGTAACGGTTAGGTTGGTGGTGGTGTGGTTGAAGACGGTAACGGCTAGGCTTGCTGGTAACTTGGCGTTTCATTTTCCAATATTCAAAATTTTCACAGGACTTCCTCTCTCCTCTGATTCTCTCTCTACCCTTTTATATATATATATATATATATATATATATATATATATATATATATATATATATATATATATATATATATATATATATATATATATATATATATATATATATATATATATATATATATATATATAATAAAAAATGTAGAGAGAGAAGTTAGAGAGAGAGGCTCTCTTAGGGTTCTTTGGTTTTCCTTACCCTAAGAGGGCCTCAAGCTTCATTGACGGCGCCCTTTCTTTTTAATTCTTGCTTTCTTCATTTTTCTTTTGCTCGTTTGTATTTGGCATTTTTTCTTTTTAGTTTTTTGTCGCTTCTTGGTGTTTTTTCGGTGAATAAATGGCAACTTTTGGCGATTTATATCTGTTCTCAATTTTTGGTGATCTCTCTGTTCGGCTTTCTATGTTTCCTCTCTGGCGGTTTAAGCGTGGGTGAAGTTCAGGCGGATTCAAGGTCGCGTTTTGTTGTTTGGGGGCAGTAAGGTATGGAGTTCAGGTGGCCTCTGACGGTGCAGATCTGAGATTTACTACTTCGCCAAGTTTCTGGTGGCTGCGTGTTTTTTTTTTTTGGGACGGTGGTCTCTTGCTCTGTTCCAGATCTGGTTTTGGTGTGTTCCCAGATCTGGCTCTACTCCTCCATTGGTGGTGTTTCGAAATTTGGGTGTTCTTTGAGATGTCTCGTTTTTCTTTCATTGGGAGGACTCATGGCGTGTCTTAAGGTGGAGCCTCTGTTTTTTGCTGGTGTTGATAAGGGGTGATGACCATTAGGCTGGGTGGTGCGTTTTTTCCCTCTGTGGTGGTCGTAGGTTGAGGTGTTATGGTGGTCGTGGGTTGAGGTGTAATGGTGATCGTGGTGGAAACTTCGACGGTGGAGGCGTTGCTAGGTAAAGGGGTATTCCATTTCAAGGTTTTTTATGGAGTTAGGGCTGTCGTTTGGGTTCCAGAAGTTTCATATCGTCATTTTTCGATGATGGCGAACCTCCATCTCGACGGTTCATCTTCCTGGGTTTCTTCCTTTTCGGTTGGCGGTTTCTGGAGTCTCGTATGCTGGCGGGCTACTTTGTTTGAGATGGTGGTCTGCAATGGTAGGATTACCATTGATGGTCTATTCGGGACGATTCGTCTTCCTGTCATCCTGGAGTATGTCGCAATTATTAATCTTCGTGGTGGCTGGTGTCCAATCCAACAGTCTTCTTCGACTTTTAAATTAAAGAAAACTCTCTGGTGTTTCGAGTCCTTGAGGTAGCTCTTATAAGCTTTTAATGGTGTTCTCTGTTGGTTTTAATGGAGTTTTGGGCTCTTCTTTTGGGTCGTCGGCGACGTGGTCTGGTTTTGAAGAACAGAGCAACGTAGTCTGCAGAATGTTTTGGAGGCGGTTTTGTTGGGTCGTTTTGAAGCTTGTTGCTGCGTATTTTTCAGAAGGTTTTTAGTGGTCGGTTTTTGTGGACGTTGAAGGTTTTGCTCTCATGGGGATTTGGTTCACCTTCTGCGATTGGTTGACGATTCTGGCGTAAATAACGTGTCTGATTTTGCTGTACATGCCTTGGCAAAGTGGTGGTCCAGGGGCTTTATACTGTGCACTAATGGTTTTAACTGGTTTTTCTTTGGCGTTTTCTCATCTCTATGGTGGTGGGTGGAGATTCTCTCACTGGTGTATTGTTGAAGGTCGGGTCCCCTTTTCGTGAGTTCTCTGGACATATTCTCTCCTGGATGTTTTCAGTTTTTCAATAGTGGGAGGCGCAAATATCTGGAACGTTTGAGAAACGGGACAAAGGTGTATTCGAGGAAGTTGTTTGAGTAGCAGGATTACTGGTGTTGTGGGAGGTGTCTCGTGGTGTGAAGACTGTGTCGTGGTGGGGTTTTGTTTACTGATTGTTCTGAGTTGGCGTGTACGTGGTGTTGGGCATCGTGGTGTTTTGCAGTTTAGGCTGTGGTGTTGAAGGAAGGTCGTGGTGTTGTTCTGATCTTGGTGTTTTTTCAATGGATTGGGTGGTGTTATTGGTGTTGCAGTATCCTTGCAGGGCTGCGAGTACACTGGAGTGTTTTGACCGTCGTTCCCCTGGTAGGTTGAGATCTTGGTGTTGCTCTGTTGCAAATTTTTTGGGGTTTAGTTATGCAGCTGAGCTAATCATCTTTGGTGGTGTTCTGATGTCCTTCTAGGTGTAAAAGATCTTATGAGATCTTCTTGGTGTTAACGTGGTACTGCTTATGGTAAGTGCTTGTATTATCTATATTTGTTTGGTGTATTAGGCGTAAAAGTTGAAAAACTCTTGGGCATGCATAGTCCACTCCTATGCTGTTTTGAGTGGCCTGTCTCTTGGCCCCCTCTTCCGATGGCTTTTTTCCCGCTAGGGGTTTTTTTATGCCGGAGGTTTTGGGGTCCCAAGTTTCAGTGTTGGTGTTTATTTTACTATCTATAATACATTCCTAATTTTCAAAATATATATATATATATATATATATAATATATATATATATATATATATATATATATATATATATATATATAGATATATATATATATATATATTAATTATATATAGATATATATATAGATATAGATATATACACACACACACACACACACACACACACACATATAATATATATATATATATAGATATATATATATATATATATATATATATAGATATAGATATATATATAGATATAGATATATATATATAGATATATATATATATATATATATGATATATAGATATAGATATATACATATATATATATATATATATCATATATATATATATATATACATATATATATAATATCATTATTATATATATATATATATATATATATATATATATAGATATATATATATATATATATATATATATATATAGA